>JBAMCF010000199.1:0-91576 GCA_037075285.1 Drosophila lutescens
TAGAAGGATGCTTGGAACTGTCTTCATTTATAACCTTATTCGGTGAAATTGATAGCCCTGACTTGGTTGGACGACTTAACACGTTCAAATGAATTAACTAGAAATTACATTCCCTTAATTTTAAATCGCTGTAGATCTAACTGTGACATGCATGAACCTTTCAGAAAACTATATTCTGTCTATAAAAGACTTTATCCTATTATATCAATTTATGACTCTCTGCCTCTCCTAAACGATTAAATAATATTATATTAATTTCCTAGAACAGAATTAGATCCTACTTTTTATACCCGTTACTCGTAGAGTAAAAGGGTATATTCTATTCGTACAAAAGTATGTAACAACTAGAAGGAAGCGTTTCCGACCCATAAAGTATATATATTCTGTAGTCAGGATCACTAGCCGAGTCGATCTAGGCATGTCCGTCTGTCTGTCCGTCTGTCCGTCTGTCTGTCTGTCTGTCTGTCTGTCTGTCTGCCTGTCTGTCTGTCTGTCTGTCTGTCTGTCTGTCTGTCCGTCTGTCTGTCTGTATAAACGCTGATATCTCCGAAACTATAAAAGCTAGAAGATTGGCGTTTTGCATGCGAATTCTAGGAGTTCCTACGCAGCGCAAGTTTGTTTCAAAAGTACACGCCCCCTCTAACGCCCACAATCGCTTATATACGATTTTAAAAAATTTAAATATTTCGGAAAATATTTTCAAATCGGACCATTCGTTAAAAAGTTATGCGTGATCAAAGTTTCTATCTCCCATCTCTCACTCCCTTTACCTGAGTAACGGGTATCTGATAGTCGGGGGCACCCGACTATAACGTTCTCTCGTTTTCTCGAACTATATCTTTATTTTCTACATCGCGTCTATCATCTTGCGAATCGTGCCGTACGATACACGGCAGCGCCCCTCGGTCGGTTGGGCGGGAAGAGTGGCCGTGGGACTCCGCGCGAAAAAAAAAAACAGAGAACGCTCATAGATCGGGTTGGTGTCCCGACTATCTATTACCCGTCACTCAGCTAAAGGGAGTGCGAAAGAGATGGATATATAACATTTTTTTGATTGCGAATAACTTTTTAATGAGATGGTCCGATTTGAAAAATGTCTTCTACATTTCGATAGGTATAAATATACACAACAAATTTCATGCTACTTCTCGGAAATCTTAAAAGGTGTAGGCGCCAGCCACATTTTAAAATCGTTAGTGGGCGATTGTGGGCGTTAGAGCGCGTGGCACCTTTTTGAAATAAACTTGCGCTGTGAAAGGAAGCCAAGAATATGTGTGGGAAATCTCAGCCTTTTTTAGTTTCCGAGATCTCAGCGTTCACAGACAGGCGGACAGACGAGGACAGATGGACACTAGATCGACTCGGCTAGTGACCCTGATCAAGAATATATATACTTTATATGGTCGGAAACGCTTCCTTCTAGCTGTTACTGCACGAATACAATATACCCTTTTAGTCTACGAGTAGTATAAAACCGACGCCTTGTTAAATAAATTCGATATTTTAAAAACTAACAAGAAAGAACGCTATAGTCGGGTTGTGTCCCGACTATCTTATACCCGTCACTCAGCTAAAGGAGTGCAAGGAGATGGATATATAACATTTTTGATTGCGAATAACTTTTTAACGAATGGTCCGATTTGAAAATTTTTTTCTACATTTCGAAAGATATTAATAAACACAGCAAAATTTATAGTTTTCCGAAATCTTTAAAAATATGGGCGCCACACACATTATAAAGTCGTTTAAGGCGATTGTGGGCGTAGGAGGGGGCGTGGCACTGAAATAAACTTGCGCTGCGTAGGAAGCCCAAGAATATGTTGTAAATCCCAACTTTCTAGCTTTTTAGTTTCCGAGATCTCTGCGTTCATCCAGACAGACAGTCGGACAGACGGACATGGCTAGATCGAATCGGCTTGTGATCCTGATCAAGAATATATAGGGTCGGAAATGCTTCCTTCTAGTTGTTACATAAATTTGCACGAATACAATATACCCTTTTACTCTACGAGTAACAGGTATAAAAAAATGCTCCAAATTTTTAACAAAAACCCGATTGTAACTAAAAATATGGCACATATGCTAATTAAAAAAATTTTTGGTCGGGAAAATATTACAAGAATGTTGTTAAAATCTTAATTTGTTTTATTTTTAAGAAATTAAAAACTCTTTTAATTTTTTTTAAAGAAGAGTTTTAGAGTAATGCAAAAGACACGAAGTCAAATGATTACTACAACCGGAGATACAGATTTTCAACGAGAGAGTACTTTTTCAAAATTCAGATTTTTGGCAAACTAAAAAAATTATTAAAAAAAAAAATTTGACCAAATCCTGATACACGTGTTTGCTAATTTTTCCGAATAGTACACGAAAAAAAGTTTCAGGCAAATCAAAAATGTGAAAAAATATTTTTGGCCAAATCCGTTCGGGTTGTAAAAAGAATCATATATATACACTTATATGATTTTTTTATAACAATGAAAAGTACTTGTTTTTATAGCAAAGCGGAACTTTGAAATTCGAATTCTAGCTCGAGAGAACGCTATAGTCGGGTCTGTGTCCCGACATATCTGTAACTCAGCCAAAGGGAGTGCGGGGAGATGGATATATAACCCGTTACTCGTAGAGTAAAACGGTAACAGCTAACGTGCAAAAGTATGTAACAGCTAGAAGGAAGCACATTTCCGACCCAATAAAGTATATATATTCTTGATCAAGGTCACTAGCCGAGTCGATATAGCCATGTCCGTCTGTCCGTCGTCTGTCTGTATGAACGCTGAGATCTCGGAAACTATAAAAGCTAGAGGATTGGTATTTGGCATCATAGATTCTTGGAGTTCCTACGCAGCGCAAGCTTGTTTTTCAGAAAGTTGCCACGCCCCTAACGCCACAATCGCTTATATACGGTTTTTAAAAAATTTCCCAAGATTTCGGAAAATTAAAATACAGTTTTTTTATTGTGTTTATCGCTGCGTAGGAACTCTAGAATCTGCATGCAAAACGCCAATCTTCTAGCTTTTATAGTTTCCGAGATCTCAGCGTTCATACAGACAGACAGACAGACAGACAGACGGACAGACGGACAGACGGACATGGCTAGATCGACTCGGCTGAGTGATCCTGATCAAGAATTATATATACTTTATGGGGTCGGAAACGCTTCCTTCTAGCTGTTACATACTTTTGCACGAATACAATATACCCTTTTACTCTACGAGTAACGGGTATAACAAGAAGAACGCTATAGTCGGGTGCCCCGACAATCAGATACCCGTTACTCAGGTAAAGGGAGTGCGAGGGGATGGAGATAGAAACTTTGAACACGCATAACTTTTAACGAATGGTCCGATTTGAAAAATTTCTTCGTATTGATAAACACAATAAAACTGCATTTTTACTTTTCGAAATATTTAAATTTTTAAAATCGTATATAAGCGATTGTGGGCGTTAGAGGGGGCGTGGCACCTTTTGAAACAAACTTGCGCTGCGTAGGAACTCCAAGAATCTGCATGCCAAATACCAATCTTCTAGCTTTTATAGTTTCCGAGATCTCAGCGTTCATACAGACAGACAGACAGACAGACAGACAGACGGACAGACGGACAGACGGACATGGCTAGATCGAGCTCGTAGTGATCCTGATCAAGAATATATATATACTTTATAGGGTCGGAAACGCTTCCTTCTACCTGTTACATACTTTTTTTGCATACTTTGAGTGGAAGCGAGAAAGACGGATTCGAAATTCGAACTGACATTAACACAGAATTTTCATATTCTACGCCTATTAATGTCCCACGCCCATTTTTTTTTATGCCTGTATAACTTTTACGGGTTTACTAGAATATTCACTCTAAATTTCAAGCCGATACCTCAAAAAATAAGACTTCTACTGATTTAAGTCCCCCTAGATTGGTAAAATCTTACCTCCGCTAGTGGTAAAATAAAATAATATTAACGGTAATACCTGTTGCATTCGAAACACACAATTTAAGAAATAACGGGTTTTCATTTTTTTATTTAAACTAAAATGTTTAATTCCGTGTCAAATTCGACTCGGAATGACCCAAATTAAAGTTTAAGAGTTGAATTCTAATAACTTAATTTATTCTTCCAGTGAACATTAAAAGTTTATACATTTTTAATCAATTAGCAAATATGTTTACTAAAATTAAGGGATATCGTTGTTTTTTAATTGATATTAAAACGATTTTTCCGTTATCCTTAATTATTTTTAAAACTGATTTTTCTAGTTCTGGGATTTTGGTAGTCCGAATTAATATAATACCTATTTTAGTTGTTTACTTATTTTTACTTTTACACAGCGAAACCTTTTTCAAGGATTTAATAGAACAAAAAGTAATATAAACGATTGTTCTGGACCTGTACAGCTTTAAAAGAAAAAGTCGAGGAAGGCACAGCACAAATTTGATGGAACAAAAAAATCTTTGGATATGCGTCTAATTGACTTTGGTATAGACAAAGTTAAATAAATTTCATACATTAGCCTTGTATTGAATCTCCAAAGAGTTTAGAGGCTAGAATTACAAAAGCATTTAGCTTAATTGTTTCCACACTTTTGTTTGAACTGTTATTGTCAAAATTATATGCAGGCATTAACTTTTGTTCTCATGGTTTTTTTTATAAATCATTTAGTTTTAAGTAGTGTTAGAGCGTTATTTAGGATAAGGGGCAGCAGCGGCAGGTGGACATTATAAATATAGATTTGTTTTATTACACTCTATTACATACATATGTATGTAAAGCATTCTGGATTTTAGTGATAGCGTTCAGGTGAAAGAGCGATAGGTACACACATAAGTCAAAGTTCATATTTTTTGGATTCCATGAATTACTATAGCTGATAGAATGCCACATTATTTAGCATAATGACTTTAATACTAATATTATTTACACTTTAGCGCTTCTAATTGGTAATTATTTGACGTTTTGTAAGACCCTAACTCAGGAATGATTTTAACATTTTTTTAGGTTTTGGACTTTTTGACAACCTAATATATGTATAAATGTTTTATGAAACAATAAGCCAGCCACCATCGTTTTATTGATTTTTAAACACAATACCCTTTTAATTGCCATCACATAAATTCTTTTTGTTGATTTATTAATTTTTTCCAAAGCATATAAGAATTTGTTGTATTACACCAGTTTACAAGTAAAAATCGATGAAATACGCACTTAAGGAAACCTTTGTTTTTGTTTAGGTACATGCTTTCTGATTAAGAAAAGGCACTTAAAATTTTTGTAAATTACCAATTTTTTTTAAGTGTAAAAAACATTTTTGACACTTTTTAATTATGCCCGTTACTCGTAGAGTAAAAGGGTATATTGTATTCGTGCAAAAGTATGTAACAGGGAGAAGGGAAGCGTTTCCGACCTATAAAGTATATATATATTCTTGATCAGGGTCACTAGCCGAGTCGTTATAGCCATGTCGTCTGTAAATCTGTCCGTCCGTATGAACGCTGAGATCTCGGAAACTATAAAAGCTAGAAGGTTGAGATTTCACACACATATTCTTGGGCTTCCTACGCAGCGCAAGTTTGTTTCAAATCGGACATTCATTAAAGGATTATACGCAATAAAAATTGTTTATATATATATCTCCCTCGCACTCCCTTTAGCTGAGTTACGATTATTAGATAGTCGGGACACCAACCCGAGTACAGCGTTCGCACTCCCTTTAGTTGAGTGACGGGTATTAGATAGTCGGGACACAAGCCGACTATAGCGTTCTCTCTTGTTTCTAACTTGAGTTCTTTCTTATACACAGCTGTGAGATCCATTCATTAGTTTAGAAGCTACACTTCGTCAAAGTTGAAAAAAATCCAAAAATGCTGGCTTAAATGGCTTCGTTAAAAATGCACGCCTTAAAATCGAAATTAGTTTTATGATTTCTACTTAAAGATACATCTTTAAGCAAACTAATGAGATAATAAAATAAAAAATCAATCAATCAAGTGTTCGATTTTATATCGATTTTTTGCACGTTGCGAAAAACGGGTATTATTGTGTCAGTTAACAGCTGTAAACCGCCAAAAAATCACCGTTGTCGTATGCTTCAAAAATGCATATCAAATTAAGTTGCTGGTGGATTGTAATGATCAATAGCTTGTTCTCTTTGTCAAAGTACTTTCTACCAATAGAAGGTTTAAAACTAATTTCGGTTTTTAGGCGTGTATTTTTACAACCATTTATGCCAGAATTTTTGCATTTTCCAACACCACTCAACTTTGGCGAAGATGTAGTTTCTAAACTAATGAATGGATCTCAATGTTGTGTACAAGAACATTAAGGCATTCTAATACCTGTAAAATAGTTTATCACAACTCAAGTTAAAAATTAAAAAAGTGTAAAAAAAATTTTTTCACTTTAAAAAAAAATTGGTACTATACAAATTGTAAGTGCCCTTTTCTTAATCAGAAAGATGTACCTTACCGAAAAACAAGGTTTCCTTAAGTGCGTATTCATCGATTTTTTTTTAACTGGTGTTACAGTTACTTCTTTATGACAAAAACATACTACTGAACTCATAGTAAATTCATCAAAGGAGATCCCACTTTGAAACCATTGAAATAAACTGCGATAAAATCGGGAGATTTTTTGGAAAAAATACAATGTTTTTTTCAGACCTTTGGCTGTAATACACTTTTAGACCTAAAAACACAGACAGACAGCCGTGTTTGATTTATGCAAATCGTGTAAATAAATAAATAAAAAAAGAAACGATGGAGCCGCCTTGATATGGAACGTTTCGAATTCAGGGTTTAGTCTACAATATCTTTATTGTACAGAAGTGAGAAGCGGTTTTCGAACTTGTAGAAATTGGATGAATATAAAAATGTAAATAAGTTTTAATAACGTTTGGTTTGCAGCACAGTGTTACTACCAAAATTTTCTACAGGTTTCTTTTGATATATTTAATTTGTGATTTTACTCATCGAATTGTTCAGTACATTGGTTTTATAAGTGGTGGACTTAAAACCTAAATTTTTGCGCTCCAAATACAAATGAATCTCCCAGAAGCTTGGTCGACTCGACTCGTTGCGTTGCCAACACTCGCACATGAGATCGTAAATTTCCCGCGGACCTATGCTAAGAGGCATGGGCAAAATTCCTGAAAAAAGGAAGCGTTATGGGGAACATAAGAATAATTCTTTGTGAAACGTATAGATATTTTCTTAACGGTCTCAAAATGATATCTCATTTTTATCACTATAATACACCATTTAAACAACATGGTGTAAAAGGTAAAAAAAACAGAGAACACTATAGTCAGGGGGCACCGACTATCAGAAAAAGTACTCAGCTAAAGGGGGTGCGAGGAGATGGATATATAAAACTTCGATCGGGCAAAACTTTTTAACGAATGGTCCGATTTGAAAAAAAAAAAATTCTTCTACATTTCGATAGAAATTCCGAAATCTTTAAAGGTGTGAGGCGCCAGACAACTTTAAAATCGTTTAAAGCGATTGTGGGCGTTAGAGGGGGGTGGCTGGAAATCGTTAAACCGATTGAAATTATAATATTTATACCCGTTACTCGTAGAGTAAGGGTATATTGGTCACTAGCCGAGTCGATATAGCCATGTCCGTCTGTCCGTCTGTCTGTCTGTCCGTCTGTCTGTCTGTCTGTCCGTATGAACGCTGAGATCTCGGAAACTATAAAAGCTAGAGGATTGGTATTTGGCATGAAGATTCTTGGGTTCCTACGCAGCGCAAGTTTGTTTCAAGAAGGTGCGACGCCCTCTAACGCCCACAATCACTTATATACGATTTTAAAAATTTAAATATTTCGGAAAAGTAAAAATGCAGTTTTAATGTGTTTATCAATACCTATCGAAATGTACCCGACTATAACGTTTTCTCTTGTTTTTTATTAAGATTAAAAATGTCGATTAGCAGAAAAACGCGATTGAATTTTTTTTGTTAAGTTTGGATATTTTGCACTGTAACCATTATGGGTGTTATTTTCATTTGAAAGCTTGTCAAAAATAACAATTTTTAAGTATTTTTATTTATTTATTTTACAATACGTAATTTAAAGTTATAAATTAGTTAAACAAAAAACCAGTGTCACCGTATCTTCGGTTCTGTCAAATAGATCTTTTTTTTTTACCCTTTTAAAAATTCTTTATAAATGGTGTAATATCGTGATAAAAATGAGATATCGTATTGAGACCATTAAGAAAATCTCGATACGTTTTCACAAGAATCACTCATAATCAGGGACCGTAACAGTTATAAGTTTTTTTTGATTAAACTCCCACTAAAAAACTCATTTCTGATTTTTATTTATTTTGCTCAAAAATAATATTTATTTTTTTATTTTTATTTTAAATCTTATGAGAATGATGAGTAAAAAAATAAAAATCATCAATAACGATTATGGGTGAGTTTTTATTTTATAAAACTCAAAATAAAACTCAATTCGCTTTTGCGGCCATTGTATTAGAAATTTTAATATGATTTCACTTTGTTCTTGTTCGTTTGGACATGTACACAGAGAAAATTAATCAAGTAAAATGACGTTCTCAAATATAGTTTTTTTTTACTCATAATTATGAGTACAAACTTTGAAAAAAGCCTCATAGCATAACAATTGAACCCATTTCCCCCTTGGCGTTTCCCACTTATTTGTTTCCCTTTTTGGAGAAAAATTATCTATAAATACTCAATTTCACCATATATTTTATTTTGAAAATTTGTACTAAAAGTAAGTATTTTGCACTCAAAGTGAATATTAATGTACTTGGTTATATTTTGAGTACAAAAATTCTCAGTTTGAGTCAAATGTTCATGCTTAATTCTCTCTGTGTAGATTCAATACATATAATTAAAAAAATTGTATTTTAACATTAAGCTATTTTAAAAATGGATTTAAGGTGGAAATTGGGCCTTTTTGTTCAACTTTTGTGTGTAAGCAGGACAAATAGTATTTTATGGATCTGATAACTTCCGATTAAGTTGCAAGATCTTTGAAGTCGTTTTCAATACAAAGTAAAGCCGTAAGGATTTGATTTAATTTTATTCGCTCTTGCATAAAATTATGACAGAAAAATATCATGGTCATAATTGAGATACACTTAAGAATGAATCAATATTTCAGTTATTTGACTATTTTCACCATATGCGATACATTTGACCTGAAAAATTCGCGTATTATTTGACCTGAAGAATTCGCGGATTACTTTACCTGAAGAATTCGCAGATTACTTTACCTGAAAAATTCTCAAATCATTTGACTAAAGAAATCACTAATGTTTAAACTCTTTTTACTTGAAGAATTCGCGATTCGAATTTTGTCCCAAAACGTCACGTCAAAGATACTGATATTGCTTAAGTCGAATTATCCGCGAATTCTTTAGGTCAAATGATGCACGAATAACTCAGGTCGCATAATCCGCGAATTCTTCAGGTCACGAATTCTTCACGTCAAATGATTCTGATATTGTTTAAGTCGAATAATCCGCGAATTCTTTAGGTCAAGAGAATCCACGAATTCTTCAGGTCAAGAAAAGGTAATACTATACATTAGCGGGCTCACCCCCGAAATTCGCGAAAAAATTATCCTCGATGGACCGCGATTTCTTAAGAATTTACGTGCAAAAAGAACTTGGCGGTCGGCCATGGTTCTCTTGTAATTGAATTTAAAAGTTCCCGGTTTTGCTATAAAAAACAAGGGTGCTTTTCTCATACTTGCTATAAAAATCGAGTTGTCTTTCAAGTTTCCGTAATATTCAAATTTGTATCAAAAATTTGTGTTTATTGATTCATATTGTTCAACATGACGTGCCAGTCCTGCTCTGTAACGTTTGGAGAGTTTCTCGGTATGGATGAGAAAGCTCATTTCCGCTTTTTACAAGATCACGGAGTTGTTTTGGACAACCTGCCTTAGCCCATGCAAAGTGGTCAAAGACGGTGGAACAATGATGTTTGTATGCCGGCGAAGGTTCGCAGTTGAAAGTTTCAACAAAAAGAAGAAAACAAAGAGGCAGTGTCCATTTAAGGCAAGCTTTTCATTTTTATATGTTCAAAAATTATATTATATACATTAAAAAAGTAATTTCTTAGGAAAGTGCCTTCAAAAACACGTTCTTTGAAAATGCTCGTGTGTCCTTCAGTGAGGCATGCAAGTTCATTGCGTGGAACATGAAGGGCTCCACATATTCTTTTTTGGAGGATGAATTGGGATGGGCGCTCAAAACCGTGGGCGACTGGACGAACTTCCTTAGGGAAATATATGTAGATTGGTCGGAGAAAATGGTCAAGACCGTAATTGGAGGCGATGGTGCGACTGTGGAAATCGACGAAACGAAGATTGGTCGCAGGAAACATAACTGCGGCCGAATAATCGAGGGTCAGTGGGTCTTCGGTGGCATAGATCGCGAGACGGGCGACTTTTTCATTGTTCCGGTAGAGGACCGGTCAAAGGACACTCTCCTACCACTGATCCAAGAGAAGGTCGCTGCCGGGACCACCATCGTCTCCGATTGCTGGAGAGCGTATGATTGCTTGGATGACGAAGGTTATCAGCATCTGAAGGTCAACCACTCCGTCAATTTTGTTGACCCAGTCACGAAGACCAACACCCAAAAAATTGAGCGTCTGTGGCGGGACCTTAAAGAGACCATTCCGCACTATGGCCGGAAAAAGGATAATTATGAAGGATATTTGGCGCGCTTCGCTTTTTTAAAGAAGCACAAACCGCACACCGTGCAGCTTCATTTCTTTTTTGCAGCCATGGCGGATATGTACAACCCGAAGAGCAAGTCATGTGATGTATGTTAAATATGAAATTAAAACATCGTGCAAGTACAAATTAAAAAAAAAATGCAACGAGTCACAAGTAAAATTTGGCATGAAATTAAAAAAAAATCGCGGCCTCTGTCACGCTGAAATTAAGAGTATTAAACGACAACATTTATTTTATCACTCACCTTTTTCTTGTTATACCCGTTACTCGTAGAGTAAAAAGGGTATATTGTATTCGTGCTAAAGTATGTAACAGGGAGAAGAAAGTGTTTCCGACCCCATAAAGTATATATATTCTTGATCAGGATCACTAGCCGAGTCGATCTAGCCATGTCTGTCTGTCCGTCTGTCTGTCTGTCCGTCTGTCTGTCTGTATGAACGCTGAGATCTCGGAAACTATAAAAGCTAGAAGATTCGCATTTTGCATGCAGATTCTTGGAGTTCCTACGCAGCGCAAGTTGGTTTCAAAAAGGTGCCACGCCCCCTCTAACGCCCACAATCACTTATATACGATTTTAAAGATTTCAATATTTCGGAAAAGTAAAAATGCAGTTTTATTGTGTTTATCAATACCTATCGAAATGTAGAAGAAATTTTTCAAATCGGACCATTCGTTAAAAAGTTATGCGTGTTCAAAGTTTCTATCTCCATCTCCCTCGCACTCCCTTTACCTAAGTAACGGGTATCTGATTGTCGGGGCACCCGACTATAGCGTTCTCTCTTGTTTTTTAGATTAAAATTGACTATTTTCACTTTTTTCACTTTTTGCACGAAATTTTAAAATTGACGTGACCGTGCATCATATATTTGATAATACCAACATTCCGAAGTAAGATAATAATTGGTCATAATTTCGTTGTAACTTAGGGTCATACTTTTCCCGCGAATAAATATTTCCTTTAAATAATATTTTTCAGGGACCGTAATCATTAAAGGTTACGTATATTATAGGTGTAGTAGTTATTTTTCGCCAATTCGATTTCATGTTAAGCGTTATCAATACCACCAACACGAATTTTTATTTTTTAACAACACTTAAAAATGGCTTAGGCCACGATCGGACCATCAAAATATTTTGTTTCATAGAAAATGTTTAAAAATGTAAAAAACAATATTTGTTTTTTATGTTAGTTATTGGGAATTCCAGATAAAATTGATCAAATATTTTGATCGTCTGGCCTTGGCTTTATTCTATAATTTTTTTGAGTCCCCGCCATCATTCTTATTATTATTTGTATTATTTATTCAATATTTATGAATATTTTAGAACATCCTGGTTGTAGCTTTGAAATCAAATTGGCACAGAATCTTATTCAAAAGCCGTGTGGCACGGAAAGTTTTGTTATTGAGTAAAATAAATTAAAATCATCAATAAATATTATGATTATAGACATTATGATTATAGTTATTTAGTTTTATTTATTTGATTAAAAATTATAAATATTTTTTCTAAAATTACTAAAAATTAGAGATAAATGTGAGAACAAGATTTTTGGTAGGATATTTTTGAATATTATATGTTAGTTGGTGATTTTTTTGTTAAAAAATAGTATAATCGTAGTGCCACAGAAATCACACAGCGCATATGTAAGTGGCCTGATATTGATGCTACTCAGAAACCCACCCCCATTTAACGCTCAGAAATTATCTATCCCCACACCGCCGCCTGCAAAGAGGAACAGGATTTCAAGAAAACAATGTCAAAAATCAAAACGCCTACTTTCTACAAAGTTACAATGTTTTTTCTATTATTTTTTTTGATTATTCCTATGGGAGCCATAAGATATAGTGGCCCGATTCGGCTCGTTCCGACATATGTACTACCTGCGACAGCTTTAAAGCTGAGAGACTAGTTCGCATAGAAACGTACAGACGGACAGACGGACTCGGCTATTGGTGCTGATCAAGAATATATATACTTTATAGGGTCGGAAAGTCTCCTTCACTGCGTTGCAAACTTTTGACTGAAATTATAATACCCTCTGCAAGGGTATAAAAAGTTGTATTTTAACATTAAGCTATTTTAAAAATCGATTTAAGGTGGAAAACGATTTGTTTTTTTTTTGTACAACTATTTTGTAAGGGCATGGAAAAAAATTTTCATGGATCTTATAACTTCACTGAATAATCTTAAGTATTTACAAAAATTTCAGATATGCGTCTATTTTGACCATTCGAGTAAAGAATTCGCGGATTATTTGACCTGAAGATTTCGCGGATTTTTCGACTTAAACAATATCGGAATCATTTGACGTTAAGAATTCGTGGATTCTCTTGACCTGAAGAATTCACGCATTATTTGACTTAATGAATTCGTGAAGCATTTGACCTGAAGAATTCGCGTATTTTCTTGGGTAGTAGTCTAGAAGAGGGGCCTGTGCCCCAAAAATCGCGATAAAATTACCCTCGACTTCTTAAGAATTTACGTGCAGAAGATTATCGGCGGAAATGCATGGTTCTCTTGTAATTGCATTTTAAAGTTGTGTGTTTTGCTATAAAAACAAAGTAGCATTTTCTAGGATTTTGAGGTATTTTGTGACATTTTGCTATACAAAACACATGGGCTTTCCGTTTGTTGTCAAAATTATAAGCGTTCGAAAAAATTCGACAAAAATGTGAAATTGTTTTTATAGCAGGTCAGATCCCACAACCGCGAATTAAATATCCTCCATGGGCCGTGATACCTTAAGAACTCAAATGACCATGGATGACCAACATACACCTTTTTAGAATGAATTTTAAGAAATCGCGGTCCAAGGAAGATCAACCTTTTTTGTGCTCGTTATCAAAGCCAATTACGAGAGTTGTTATCCATAGTTAGCGGGTCCTAGGGTTTTCAACTGGTTCAGTACCTGCTTATACTTGTAATTCATTTTTAATAGCAAATACAATTCTATATTAAATTATGGTTAATAATTTGACAGTAAATTTTAGAATTGGCTTCCTAAAGTCAGCTTCTTTCCTTCCTTAGTAAACTTATCACTCGGAGAGTAAAAGGGTATATTGTTTTTTTAATGTGGATTCTCTAATTAAAGCATACTCCACATTGCAATCCAATTTCAGTGGTACAGGTTAAGCCTATTCCTTTTCGTTGTCCGTATGGGTGGATTCCTGAAATTTAAGATAGTTAATTCTTAGTACTTAAAACAAGATGAAAAATCTTAAAAAAGCGCCGCAAGCAAAAAAATTTCAAAAAAGAAATCGCGCGATTTTTTAACATTTTCCGTTGATCATTACTTATTGGTACTAATTGGTCCCTTCGTATTGAAAGACAATATTGCGGGCTTTCTGCAGTTGGGACAGTCCTTGCTCTTTAGAACAACTCCATGTCTTTGCAGAAATGCAAACACTTCTTCTTTCAATACGAAGGGACCAATTAGTACCAATAAGTAATGATCAACGGAAAATGTTAAAAAATCGCGCGATTTCTTTTTTGAAATTTTTTTGCTTGCGGCGCTTTTTTAACATTTTTCATCTTGTTTTAAGTACTAAGAATTAACTATCTTAAATTTCAGGAATCCACCCATACGGACAACGAAAAGGAATAGGCTTAATCTGTACCACTGAAATTGGATTGCAATGTGGAGTATGCTTTAATTAGAGAATCCACAATAAAAAAACAAGGAAGGAAGCTAGCTTCGGCAAGCCGAAGCTTATATACCCTTGCAGATCATTCTATTAATTTACAAATCGCAAAAATGTTAAATTTCCTATTATTTCACATTAATTTTTCGATCGTTTCTATGGCAGCTAAATGATATAGTATTTCGATCTTTTTAAAATTAAAATCGAAATTCGGAAATGTTTAAAAATAGTCATATCCAAGAGTAGAAGAGAATGTAATAAAAATCAACAAAGATATAATTTTTTTCCTATTAATTTCCATTTAATTTTTCGACCGTTCCTATGGCAGCTATATGATATAGTGATCCGATTTTTTAAATATTTAATTCGAAATTCAGAAATATATAAAAAATAATATTCCCAAGATTAGAAGGTAATACTTCAAAAAACACCGAAGCTAGAATTTTTTTAACGATTTTTTTCCGATCCTTCCCATGGGAGCTATAGGATATAGTTGTCCGATCCGGTTGGTTCCGACTTATATACTACCTGCAATAGTAAGAAGACTTTTGGGAAAGTTTCATCCCGATAGCTTAAAAACTGAGAGACTAGTTTGCGTAGAAACAGACGGACAGACGGACATGGCTAGATCGACTCGTCTAGTGATGCTGATCAAGAATATATATACTTTATGGGGTCGGAAACGTCTCCTTCACTGCGTTGCAAACTTCTGACTGAAATCATAATACCCTCTGCAAGGGTATAACAATATACCCTTTTACTCTCCGAGTGATAAGTTTACTAAGGAAGGAAAGAAGCTGACTTTAGGAAGCCAATTCTAAAATTTTCTAAAATTTACTGTCAAATTATTAACCATAATTTAATATAGAATTGTATTTGCTATTAAAAATGAATTACAAGTATAAGCAGGTACTGAACCAGTTGAAAACCCTAGGACCCGCTAACTATGGATAACAACTCTCGTAATTGGCTTTGATAGCGAACACAAAAAAGGTTGATCTTCCTTGGACCGCGATTTCTTAAAATTCATTTTAAAAAGGTGTATGTTGGTCATCCATGGTCATTTGAGTTCTTAAGGTATCACGGCCCATGGAGGATATTTAATTCGCGGTTGTGGGGTCTGACCTGCTATAAAAACAATTTCACATTTTTGTCGAATTTTTTCGAACGCTTATAATTTTGACAACAAACGGAAAGCCCATGTGTTTTTTATAGCAAAATGTCACAAAATACCTCAAAGTCCTAGAAAATGCTACTTTGTTTTTATAGCAAAACACACAACTTTAAAATGCAATTACAAGAGAACCATGCATTTCCGCCGATAATCTTCTGCACGTAAATTCTTAAGAAGTCGAGGGTAATTTTATCGCGATTTTTGGGGCACAGGCCCCTCTTCTAGACTACTACCCAAGAAAATACGCGAATTCTTCAGGTCAAATGCTTCACGAATTCATTAAGTCAAATAATGCGTGAATTCTTCAGGTCAAGAGAATCCACGTATTCTTAACGTCAAATGATTCCGATATTGTTTAAGTCGAAAAATCCGCGAAATCTTCAGGTCAAATAATCCGCGAATTCTTTACTCGATTGGTCAAAATAGACGCATATCTGAAATTTTTGTAAATACTTAAGATTATTCAGTGAAGTTATAAGATCCATGAAAATTTTTTTCCATGCACTTACAAAATAGTTGTACAAAAAAAAAACAAATCGTTTTCCACCTTAAATCGATTTTTAAAATAGCTTAATGTTAAAATACAACTTTTTATACCCTTGCAGAGGATATTATAATTTCAGTCAAAAGTTTGCGACGCAGAGAAGGAGACTTTCCGACCCTATAAAGTATATATATTCTTGATCAGCACCAATAGCCGAGTCCGTCTGTCCGTCTGTACGTTTCTATGCGAACTAGTCTCTCAGCTTTAAAGCTGTCGCAGGTAGTACATATGTCGGAACGAGCCGAATCGGGCCACTATATCTTATGGCTCCCATAGGAATAATCAAAAAAATAATAGAAAAAACATTGTAACTTTGTAGAAAGTAGGCGTTTTGATTTTTGACATTGTTCTTGAAATCCTGTTCCTCTTTGCAGGCGGCGGTGTGGGGATAGATAATTTCTGAGCGTTAAATGGGGGTGGGTTTCTGAGTAGCATTAATATCAGGCCACTTACATATGCGCTGTGTGATTTCTGTGGCACTACGATTATACTATTTTTTAACAAAAAAATCACCAGCTAACATATAATATTCAAAAATATCCTACCAAAAATCTTGTTCTCACATTTATCTCTAATTTTTAGTAATTTTAGAAAAAATATTTATAATTTTTAATCAAATAAATAAAACAAAATAACTATAATCATAATGTCTATAATCATAATATTTATTGATGATTTTAATTTATTTTACTCAATAACAAAACTTTCCATGCCACACGGCTTTTGAATAAGATTCTGTGCCAATTTGATTTCAAAGCTACAACCAGGATGTTCTAAAATATTCATAAATATTGAATAAATAATACAAATAATAATAAGAATGATGGCGGGGACTCAAAAAAATTATAGAATAAAGCCAAGGCCAGACGATCAAAATATTTGATCAATTTTATCTGGAATTCCCAATAACTAACATAAAAAACAAATATTGTTTTTTACATTTTTAAACATTATCTATGAAACAAAATATTTTGATGGTCCGATCGTGGCCTAAGCCATTTTTAAGTGTTGTTAAAAAATAAAAATTCGTGTTGGTGGTATTGATAACGCTTAACATGAAATCGAATTGGCGAAAAATAACTACTACACCTATAATATACGTAACCTTTAATGATTACGGTCCCTAAAAAATATTATTTAAAGGAAATATTTATTCGCGGGAAAAGTATGACCCTAAGTTACAACGAAATTATGACCAATTATTATCTTACTTCGGATTGTTGGTATTATCAAATATATGATGCACGGTCACGTCAATTTTAAAATTTCGTGCAAAAAGTGAAAAAAGTGAAAAAAGTGAAAATATTCAATTTTAATCTAAAAAACAAGAGAGAACGCTATAGTCGGGTGCCCCGACAATCAGATACCCGTTACTTAGGTAAAGGGAGTGCGAGGGAGATGGAGATAGAAACTTTGAACACGCATAACTTTTTAACGAATGGTCCGATTTGAAAAATTTCTTCTACATTTCGATAGGTATTGATAATCGTACATAAGCGATTGTGGGCGTTAGAGGGGGCGTGGCACCTTTTTGAAACCAACTTGCGCTGCGTAGGAACTCGCCAATCTTCTAGCTTTTATAGTTTCCGAGATCTCAGCGTTCATACAGACAGACAGACGGACAGACAGACAGACGGACAGACAGACATGGCTAGATCGACTCGGCTAGTGATCCTGATCAAGAATATATATACTTTATGGGGTCGGAAACGCTTTCTTCTCCCTGTTACATACTTTAGCACGAATACAATATACCCTTTTACTCTACGAGTAACGGGTATAACAAGAAAAAGGTGAGTGATAAAATAAATGTTGTCGTTTAATACTCTTAATTTCAGCGTTTTTCGCCATTAATAAATATAAGCCTTCAGATGCTATCTTTAACACAAACTCTGCATTTCAGTGTCACTTGAAATGTTTTTAATCTGCATCAGTGGTAAATGGTGTGCGGTGTTCATTAAATGGTTGTATGAATAGTACTTCAGTACTAACTTAGTTGTTTAACTCAATCAAAATATTACATTTATTTCAGCCAGGCCGATTGAGACTTCTTGGGACCAGAACTGTTACGCTTGCATTTCCCGTGTGTGATTTTTTCTTTTCATAATTCCCATACCCGACATTAAACATATGATCAGAGGGTAAATGAACGGCCATGGCAAACTAGGCATAATTTCTGGAGAGATCCCTTAATTTTGTATGGAGATGTAAAAATGGTTATTTCTCTTATTATTATTCCTGGTCTTAAATTCATATCTTAATTATTTTTGATATTTTCAGAAGACAGGCTTACAAGACATGGATACCTAAGACCTGCATTCGTCCAAGCAAAAACCGGGAATGCTTCAGGCACTAACAATTTTTAATTCCAATGCTTCGATCGTAAATATTATCACTATGGACGGCAGTCCATGTAGTGACGAAGCGCACCAGGAGAGTGTGCGAAGGCGACTACTATATATACACGAAGAAATGAAAATCTGCTGTGATAGTCCGATCGTAATTTTACTTGTGACTCGTTGCATTTTTTTTTAATTTGTACTTGCACGATGTTTTAATTTCATATTTAACATACATCACATGACTTGCTCTTCGGGTTGTACATATCCGCCATGGCTGCAAAAAAGAAATGAAGCTGCACGGTGTGCGGTTTGTGCTTCTTTAAAAAAGCGAAGCGCGCCAAATATCCTTCATAATTATCCTTTTTCCGGCCATAGTGCGGAATGGTCTCTTTAAGGTCCCGCCACAGACGCTCAATTTTTTGGGTGTTGGCCTTCGTGACTGGGTCAACAAAATTGACGGAGTGGTTGACCTTCAGATGCTGATAACCTTCGTCATCCAAGCAATCATACGCTCTCCAGCAATCGGAGACGATGGTGGTCCCGGCAGCGACCTTCTCTTGGATCAGTGGTAGGAGAGTGTCCTTTGACCGGTCCTCTACCGGAACAATGAAAAAGTCGCCCGTCTCGCGATCTATGCCACCGAAGACCCACTGACCCTCGATTATTCGGCCGCAGTTATGTTTCCTGCGACCAATCTTCGTTTCGTCGATTTCCACAGTCGCACCATCGCCTCCAATTACGGTCTTGACCATTTTCTCCGACCAATCTACATATATTTCCCTAAGGAAGTTCGTCCAGTCGCCCACGGTTTTGAGCGCCTATCCCAATTCATCCTCCAAAAAAGAATATGTGGAGCCCTTCATGTTCCACGCAATGAACTTGCATGCCTCACTGAAGGACACACGAGCATTTTCAAAGAACGTGTTTTTGAAGGCACTTTCCTAAGAAATTACTTTTTTAATGTATATAATATAATTTTTGAACATATAAAAATTAAAAGCTTGCCTTAAATGGACACTGCCTCTTTGTTTTCTTCTTTTTGTTGAAACTTTCAACTGCGAACCTTCGCCGGCATACAAACATCATTGTTCCACCGTCTTTGACCACTTTGCATGGGCTAAGGCAGGTTGTCCAAAACAACTCCGTGATCTTGTAAAAAGCGGAAATGAGCTTTCTCATCCATACCGAGAAACTCTCCAAACGTTACAGAGCAGGACTGGCACGTCATGTTGAACAATATGAATCAATAAACACAAATTTTTGATACAAATTTGAATATTACGGAAACTTGAAAGACAACTCGATTTTTATAGCAAGTATGAGAAAAGCACCCTTGTTTTTTATAGCAAAACTGGGAACTTTGAAATTCAATTACAAGAGAACCATGGCCGACCGCCAAGTTCTTTTTGCACGTAAATTCTTAAGAAATCGCGGTCCATCGAGGATAATTTTTTCGCGAATTTCGGGGGTGAGCCCGCTAATGTATAGTATTACCTTTTCTTGACCTGAAGAATTCGTGGATTCTCTTGACCTAAAGAATTCGCGGATTATTCGACTTAAACAATATCAGAATCATTTGACGTGAAGAATTCGTGACCTGAAGAATTCGCGGATTATGCGACCTGAGTTATTCGTGCATCATTTGACCTAAAGAATTCGCGGATAATTCGACTTAAGCAATATCAGTATCTTTGACGTGACGTTTTGGGACAAAATTCGAATCGCGAATTCTTCAAGTAAAAAGAGTTTAAACATTAGTGATTTCTTTAGTCAAATGATTTGAGAATTTTTCAGGTAAAGTAATCTGCGAATTCTTCAGGTAAAGTAATCCGCGAATTCTTCAGGTCAAATAATACGCGAATTTTTCAGGTCAAATGTATCGCATATGGTGAAAATAGTCAAATAACTGAAATATTGATTCATTCTTAAGTGTATCTCAATTATGACCATGATATTTTTCTGTCATAATTTTATGCAAGAGCGAATAAAATTAAATCAAATCCTTACGGCTTTACTTTGTATTGAAAACGACTTCAAAGATCTTGCAACTTAATCGGAAGCTATCAGATCCATAAAATACTATTTGTCCTGCTTACACACAAAAGTTGAACAAAAAGGCCCAATTTCCACCTTAAATCCATTTTTAAAATAGCTTAATGTTAAAATACAATTTTTTTAATTATATGTATTGAAACTACACAGAGAGAATTAAGCATGAACATTTGACTCAAACTGAGAATTTTTGTACTCAAAATATAACCAAGTACATTAATATTCACTTTGAGTGCAAAATACTTACTTTTAGTACAAATTTTCAAAATAAAATATATGGTGAAATTGAGTATTTATAGATAATTTTTTCTCCAAAAAGGGAAACAAATAAGTGGGAAACGCCAAGGGGGAAATGGGTTCAATTGTTATGCTATGAGGCTTTTTTCAAAGTTTGTACTCATAATTATGAGTAAAAAAAACTATATTTGAGAACGTCATTTTACTTGATTAATTTTCTCTGTGTACATGTCCAAACGAACAAGAACAAAGTGAAATCATATTAAAATTTCTAATACAATGGCCGCAAAAGCGAATTGAGTTTTATTTTGAGTTTTATAAAATAAAACTCACCCATAATCGTTATTGATGATTTTTATTTTTTTACTCATCATTCTCATAAGATTTAAAATAAAAATAAAAAAATAAATATTATTTTTGAGCAAAATAAATAAAAATCAGAAATGAGTTTTTTAGTGGGAGTTTTATCAAAAAAAACTTATAACTGTTACGGTCCCTGATTATGAGTGATTCTTTGTGAAACGTATCGAGATTTTCTTAATGGTCTCAATACGATATCTCATTTTTATCACGATATTACACCATTTATAAAGAATTTTTAAAAGGTAACCAAAAAAAAGATCTATTTGACAGAACCGAAGATACGGCGACACTGGTTTTTTGTTTAACTAATTTATAACTTTAAATTACGTATTGTAAAAATAAATAAATAAAAATACTTAAAAATTGTTATTTTTGACAAGCTTTCAAATGAAAATAACACCCATAATGGTTACAGTGCAAAATATCCAAACTTAACAAAAAAAATTCAATCGCGTTTTTCTGCTAATCGACATTTTTAATCTTAATAAAAAACAAGAGAAAACGTTATAGTCGGGTACATTTCGATAGGTATTGATAAACACATTAAAACTGCATTTTTACTTTTCCGAAATATTTAAATTTTTAAAATCGTACATAAGTGATTGTGGGCGTTAGAGGGGGCGTCACACCTTCTTGAAACAAACTTGCGCTGCGTAGGAACTCCAAGAATCTTCATGCCAAATACCAATCCTCTAGCTTTTATAGTTTCCGAGATCTCAGCGTTCATACGGACAGACAGACAGACAGACGGACAGACAGCCAGACGGACAGACGGACATGGCTATATCGACTCGGCTAGTGACCAATATACCCTTTTACTCTACGAGTAACGGGTATAAATATTATAATGTTCAATCGGTCTTAATGATTTCCGGCCACCCCCCTCTAACGCCCACAATCGCTTTAAACGATTTTAAAGTTGTCTGGCGCCCACACCTTTAAAGATTTCGGAATTTCTATCGAAATGTAGAAGAATTTTTTTTTTTTTCAAATCGGACCATTCGTTAAAAAGTTTTGCCCGATCAAAGTTTTATATATCCATCTCCCTCGCACTCCCTTTAGCTGAGTAACGGGTATCTGATAGTCGGTGCCCCCGACTATAGTGTTCTCTGTTTTTTTTTTTACCTTTTACACCATGTTGTTTAAATGGTGTGTTATAGTGATAAAAATGAGATATCATTTTGAGACCGTTAAGAAAATATCTATACGTTTCACAAAGAATTATTCTTATGTTCCCCATAACGCCTTTTTTTCAGGAATTTTTGCCCATGCCTCTTAGCTGTCCGCGGGAAATTTACGATCTCATGTGCGAGTGCTGGCAACGCAACGAGTCGAGTCGACCAAGTTTCCGGGAGATTCATTTGTATTTGGAGCGCAAAAATTTAGGTTTTAAGTCCACCACTTATAAACCAATGTACTGAACAATTCGATGAGTAAAATCACAAATTAAATATATCAAAAGAAATCCGTGTAGAAAATTTTGGTAGTAACACTGTGCTGCAACCAAACGTTATTAAAAACTTATTTACATTTTTATATTCATCCAATTTCTACAAGTTCGAAAACTGCTTCTCACTTCTGTACAATAAAGATATTGTAGACTAAACCCTGAATTCGAAACGTTCCATATCAAGGCGGCTCCCATCGTTTCTTTTTTTATTTATTTACACGATTTGCATAAATCAAACACGGCTGTCTGTCTGTGTTTTTAGGTCTAAAAGTGTGATTACAGCCAAAGGTCTGAAAAAAACATTGTATTTTTTCCAAAAATCTCCCGATTTATCGCAGTTTATTTCAATGGTTTCAAAGTGGGATCTCCTTTGATGAATTTACTATGAGTTCAGTAGTATGTTTTTGTCATAAAGAAGTAATCTGTAACACCAGTTAAAAAAAAAATCGATGAAATACGCACTTAAGGAAACCTTTGTTTTTCGGTAAGGTACATTTTTCTGATTAAGAAAAGGGCACTTACAATTTGTATAGTACCAATTTTTTTTTAAAGTGAAAAAATTTTTTTTGACACATTTTTAATTTTTAACTTGAGTTGTGATAAACTCATTTTACAGGTAATAGAATGCCCTCTAACGTTCTTGTACACAACATTGAGATCCATTCATTAGTTTAGAAACTACACTTCGCCAAAGTTGAAAAAGTTGGAAAAAACGCAAAAATTCTGGCATAAATGGCTTCGTAAAAATACACGCCTAAAAACCGAAATTAGTTTTAAACCTTCTATTGGTAGAAAGTACTTTGACAAAGAGAACAAGCTATTGATCATTACAATCCACCAGCAACTTAATTTGATATGCATTTTTGAAGCATACGACAACGGTGATTTTTTGGCGGTTTACAGCTGTTAACTGACACAATAATAATACCCGTTTTTCGCAACGTAAAAAATCGATATAAAATCGAACACTTGATTGATTGATTTTTTACTTGATGGTCTCATTAGTTTGCTTAAAGATGTATCTTTAAGTAGAAATCATAAAACTAATTTCGATTTTAAGGCGTGCATTTTTAACGAAGCCATTTAAGCCAGCATTTTTGGATTTTTTTCAACTTTGACGAAGTGTAGCTTCTAAACTAATGAATGGATCTCACAGCTGTGTATAAGAAAGAACTCAAGTTAGAAACAAGAGAGAACGCTATAGTCGGCTTGGTGTCCCGACTATCTAATACCCGTCACTCAACTAAAGGGAGTGCGAACGCTGTACTCGGGTTGGTGTCCCGACTATCTAATAATCGTAACTCAGCTAAAGGGAGTGCGAGGGAGATATATATATAAACAATTTTTATTGCGTATAACTTTTTAATGAATGGTCCGATTTGAAACAAACTTGCGCTGCGTAGGAAGCCCAAGAATATGTGTGTGAAATCTCAACCTTCTAGCTTTTATAGTTTCCGAGATCTCAGCGTTCATACGGACGGACAGACGGACAGACGGACATGGCTATAACGACTCGGCTAGTGACCCTGATCAAGAATATATATACTTTATAGGGTCGGAAACGCTTCCTTCTCCCTGTTACATACTTTTGCACGAATACAATATACCCTTTTACTCTACGAGTAACGGGTATAATTAAAAAAGTGTCAAAAATGTTTTTTACACTTAAAAAAAATTGGTAATTTACAAAAAATTTTAAGTGCCTTTTCTTAATCAGAAAGATGTACCTAAACAAAAAACAAAGGTTTCCTTAAGTGCGTATTTCATCGATTTTTGTTTGTAAACTGGTGTAATACAACAAATTCTTATATGCTTTGGAAAAAATTAATAAATCAACAAAAAGAATTTATATGTGATGGCAATTAAAAGGGTATTGTGTTTAAAAATCAATAAAACGATGGTGGCTGGCTTATTGTTTCATAAAACATTTATACATATATTAGGTTGTCAAAAAAGTCCAAAACCTAAAAAAATGTTAAAATCATTCCTGAGTTAGGGTCTGGTAAAAACGCTCAAATAATTACCACTAGAAGCGCTAAAGTGTAAATAATATTAGTATTAAAGTCATTATGCTAAATAATGTGCATTCTATCAAATAGAAAATTCATGGAATCCAAAAAATATGAACTTGACTTATGTGTGTACCTATCGCTCTTTCACCTGAACGCTATCACTAAAATCCAGAATGCTTTACATACATATGTATGTAATAGAGTGTAATAAAACAAATCTATATTTATAATGTCCACCTGCCGCTGCTGCCCCTTATCCTAAATAACGCTCTAACACTACTTAAAACTAAATTTTGACGATTTATAAAAACCATGAGGAACAAAAAAGTTAATGCCTGCATATAATTTTGACAATAACAGTTCAAACAAAAAAGTGTGGAAACAATTAAGCTAAATGCTTTGTAATTCTAGCCTCTAAACTCTTTGGAGATTCAATACAAGGCTAATGTATGAAATTTATTTTAACTTCTTGTCTATACCAAAGTCAATTAGACGCATATCCAAAGATTTTTTTGTTCCATCAAATTTGTGCTGTGCCTTCCTCGACTTTTTCTTTTGTGCTGTACAGGTCCAGAACAATCGTTTATATTACTTTTTGTTCTATTAAATCCTTGAAAAAGGTTTCGCTGTGTAAAAGTAAAAAATAAGTAAACAACTAAAATAGGTATTATATTAATTCGGACTACCAAAATCCCAGAACTAGAAAAATCAGTTTTAAAATAATTAAGGATAACGGAAAAATCGTTTTAATATCAATTAAAAAACAACGATATCCCTTAATTTTAGTAAACATATTTGTTAATTGATTAAAAATGTATAAACTTTTAATGTTCACTGGAAGAATAAATTAAGTTATTAGAATTCAACTCTTAAACTTTAATTTGGGTCATTCCGAGTCGAATTTGACACGGAATTAAACATTTTTTGTATTTTTAAATAAAAAAATGAAAACCCGTTATTTCTTAAATTGTGTGTTTCGAATGCAACAGGTATTACCGTTAATATTATTTTATTTTACCACTCAGCGGAGTGTAAGATTTTACCAATCTAGGGGGACTTAAATCAGTAGAAGTCTTATTTTTTGAGGTATCGGCTTGAAATTTAGAGTGAATATTCTAGTAAACCCAAAAGTTATGTTGTACATAAAAAAATGGGCGTGGGACATTAATAGGCGTAGAATATGAAAAAATTCTGTAAGTACGTCAGTTCGAATTTCGAATCCGTCTTTCTCGCTTCCACTCAAAGTATGCAAAAGTATGTAACAGCTAGAAAGAAGCATTTCCGACCCTATAAAGTATATATATTCTTGATCAGGATCACTAGCCGAGTCGATCTAGCCATGTCTGTCTAACCGTCTGTCCGTCTGTCTGTCTGTCCGTCTGTCTGTCTGTATGAACGCTGAGATCTCGGAAACTATAAAAGCTAGAGGATTGGTATTTGGCATGAAGATTCTTGGAGTTCCTACGTAGCGCAAGTTTGTTTCAAAAGGGTGCCACGCCCCCTCTAAAGCCCACAATCGCTTATATACGATTTTAAAAATTTAAATATTTCGGAAAAGTAAAAATGCTTATCAATGCACAAATTTTCAAATCGGACCATTCGTTAAAAAGTTATGCGTGATCAAAGTTTCTATCTCCATCTCCCTCGCACTCCCTTTACCTGAGTAACGGGTATCTGATAGTCGGGGCACCCGACTATAGCGTTCTCTCTTGTTATACCCGTTACTCGTAGAGTAAAAGGGTATATTGTATTCGTGCAAAAGTATGTAACAGCTAGAAGGAAGCGTTTCCGACCCCATAAAGTATATATATTCTTGATCAGGATCACTAGCCGAGTCGATCTAGCCATGTCCGTCTGTCCGTCTGTCCGTCTGTCTGTCCGTCTGTCTGTCTGTCTGTATGAACGCTGAGATCTCGGAAACTATAAAAGCTAGAAGATTGGCGTTTTGCATGCAGATTCTAGGAGTTCCTACGCAGCGATAAACACAATAAAACTGTATTTTTAATTTTCCGAAATCTTAAAATTTTTAAAACCGTATATAAGCGATTGTGGGCGTTAGAGGGGGCGTGGCACCTTCTTGAAACAAGCTTGCGCTGCGTAGGAACTCCAAGAATCTACATGCCAAATACCAATCCTCTAGCTTTTATAGTTTCCGAGATCTCAGCGTTCATACAGACAGACGGACGGACAGACGGACATGGCTATATCGACTCGGCTAGTGACCTTGATCAAGAATATATATACTTTATTGGGTCGGAAATGCTTCCTTCTAGCTGTTACATACTTTTGCACGTTAGCTGTTACCGTTTTACTCTACGAGTAACGGGTTATATATCCATCTCCCTCGCACTCCCTTTGGCTGAGTTACGGGTATTAGATAGTCGGGACACAGACCCGACTATAGCGTTCTCTCTTGTTTTGTAATTGAATTTCAAAGTTCCCGGTTTTGCTATAAAAACAAGTATACTTTTCTATTGTTTGCTATAAAAATCATATATGTATATATGGGCGATTCTTTTACAACCCGAACGGATTTGGCCAAAAATATTTTTTCACATTTTTGATTTGCCTGAAACTTTTTTTACGTGTACTATTCGGAAAATTTGTAAACACGTGTATCAGGATTTGGTCAAATTTTTTTTTTTAAGAATTTTTTTTAGTTTGCCAAAAATGTGAATTTTGAAAAAGTACCCTCTCGTTGAAAATCTGTATCTCCGGTTGTAGCAATCCATTTGACTTCGTGTCTTTTGCATTACTTCCTCTAAAACCTCTTCTTAAAAAAAAAATTAAAAAAAAAGAGTTTTTAATTTCTTAAAAATAACAAATTAAGATTTTAAAAAATTCTTTTAACATTTTCCCCACCTAAAAAAAATATTTTTTTTTTAATTAGCATATGCGCCATATTTTTAGTTACAATCGGTTTTTGTTAAAAATATGGAGCCATTTTTATACCCGTTATTCGTAGAGTAAAAGGGTTTTTTGTATTCGAGCAAAAGTATGTTCTAGGTAGAAGGAAGCGTTTCCGACCCCATAACGTATATATATTCTTGATCAGGATCACAAGCCGAGTCGATCTAGCCATGTCCGTCTGTCCGACTGTCCGTCTGTCTGTCCGTATGAACGCAGAGATCTCGGAAACTACAAAATCTAGAAGGTTGAGATTTCACACACATATTCTTGGGCTTCCTACGCAGCGCAAGTTTATTTCAAAAAAGTGCCACGCCCCCTCCTACGCCCACAATCACCCACTAACGATTTTAAAATGTGTCTGGCCCCCACACCTTTAAAAATTTCCGAGAAGTATAAATGCAATTTTGTTTTTTGTTTATACCTATCGAAATGTAGAAGACATTTTTCAAATCGGACCATTCATTAAAAAGTTATTCGCAATCAAAAAATGTTATATATCCATCTCCTCGCACTCCCTTTAGCTGAGTGACGGGTATAAGATAGTCGGGACACCAACCCGATTATAGCGTTCTCTCTTGTTAGTTTTTAAAATATCGAATTTTATTTAACAAGGCGTCGGTTTTTATACCCGTTACTCGTAGACTAAAAGGGTATATTATATTCGTGCAAAAGTATGTAACAGCTAGAAGGAAGCGTTTCCGACCACATAAAGTATATATATTCTTGATCAGGATCACCAGCCGAGTCGATCTAGCCATGTCCGTCTGTCTGTCCCTCTGTCTGTCTGCCTGTCTGTATGAACGCTGAGATCTCGGAAACTACAAAAGGTTGAGATTTCCCACACATATTCTTGGGCTTCCTACACAGCGCAAGTTTATTTCAAAAAGGTGCCACGCCCCCTCTAACGCCCACAATCGCCCACTAACGATTTTAAAATGTGGCTGGCGCCTACACCTTTTAAGATTTCAGAGAAGTATAAATGCAATTTTGTTGTGTACATTTATACCCATCGAAATGTAGAAGACATTTTTCAAATCGGACCATTCATTAAAAAGTTATTCGCAATCAAAAAAATGTTATATATCCATCTTCCTTGCACTCCCTTTAGCTGTGTGACGGGTATTAGATAGTCGGGACACCAACCCGACTATAGCGTTCTCTCTTGTTTTTTTTTTTTTTCGCGCGGAGTCCCACGGCCACTCTTCCCGCCCAACCGACCGAGGGGCGCTGCCGTGTATCGTACGGCACGATTCGCAAGATGATAGACGCGATGTAGAAAATAAAGATATAGTTCGAGGAAAAACAAGAGAGAACGTTATAGTCGGGTGCCCCGACTATCAGATACCCGTTACTCAGGTAAAGGGAGTGCGAGGGAGATGGAGATAGAAACTTTGATCACGCATAACTTTTTAACGAATGGTCCGATTTGAAAATATTTTCCGAAATATTTAAATTTTTAAAATCGTATATAAGCGATTGTGGGCGTTAGAGGGGGCGTGGCACTTTTTTGAAACAAACTTGCGCTGCGTAGGAACTCCTAGAATCTGCATGCAAAACGCCAATCTTCTAGCTTTTATAGTTTCCGAGATATCAGCGTTTATACAGACAGACAGACGGACAGACAGACAGACAGACAGACAGACAGACAGACAGGCAGACAGACAGACAGACAGACAGACAGACAGACGGACAGACGGACAGACAGACGGACATGCCTAGATCGACTCGGCTAGTGATCCTGATCAAGAATATATATACTTTATGGGGTCGGAAACGCTTCCTTCTAGTTGTTACATACTTTTGTACGAATAGAATATACCCTTTTACTCTACGAGTAACGGGTATAAAAAGTAGGATCTAATTCTGTTCTAGGAAATTTAATATAATATTATTTAATCGTTTTAGGAGAGGCAGAGAGTCATAAATTGATATAATAGGATAAAGTCTTTTATAGACAGAATATAGTTTTCTGAAAGGTTCATGCATGTCACAGTTAGATCTACAGCGATTTAAAATTAAGGGAATGTAATTTCTAGTTAATCTACTTGGAACAAAAAAGTTAAGTCGTCCAACCAAGTCAGGGCTATCAATTTCACCTCGAATAAGGTTATAAATGAAGACAGTTCCAAGCATCCTTCTACGGTTGGTTAGGGAGGGTAAGTTAATTAGGAGTAATCTACTAGAATAAGAAGGTAAAATGCGGTTTGCATCCCAGTTTAGGCGCCTTAAGGCAAAAAGTAAAAAGTTCTTTTGTACGGATTCGATACGGTCAATATGAATTCCGTATTGGGGACTCCAGTCGGGTGATCCATACTCAAGTATCGGCCGTACGAGCGAGATTAATAAGGTCTTAGTAATATAAGGATCATCAAATTCCTTAGACCACCTTTTAATAAAGCCAAGCGCACCCCTAGCTTTATTTACCATGGATGAAATGTGATCAGTGAACTTTAGTCCTGGGTCCAAAAGAACACCAAGATCATTAACAAGGTCTATTCTGTCCAGAGTGCTCTCACTCAGCGTGTAAATCGCAACACAACAAAAAGTCATCACCTTATACTTAGAGCCATTTAAATTCAGCGAATTGTCGGAGCACCATGTTTGGAAACTATTTAAATCGGATTGTAAATCAGACTGGTAAAAAGTATCCTTGTACTGCAGGCATAATTTCACATCATCAGCGTACATAATGTGGACGAAAGAAGAACACTTGTGTAGATATTAGTTTTCTTTATTTTATTTGTCTTTATACTTGATGTTCTCTCGTTCACGTTTCGCTTTAGACTGACTCCGCTGCGTGATCGCAGCTTTCCAACAACCCTGTTCTCTTGTTCTCTCTCATCTCCTTTTCCAGAGAGTGAGATAGCTATATATGTTCTAACAGATCGGTTAACATGTATAAGAGAGAGACAACTATCTTATACATTCTAACAGAACTTAAAAGTAAACAACAACAATATCACAGAAATGTGTATACTAATGCGCAATTTCAATAATGCGCAATATTCCTAATGCGTAATTCTAATGTAGCCTGCTATAACTCGGCCATTCTGACACTGGAGATCTCCTGATCTCTCTTTTGCAATTTACATAGTTTAATTATAGTACAAGGTAATCTTATCTCTATACTTATATCTATTATTTTACATATTTGCACTTAATTAATTTACAATTGACATTATTTGTTTATCCGAATTTCTTATCAATTTCTTTTCATCCAATGTCTAATATTTTGTGAACTCCAAACGCCCTGATAAGGATTTCGTGTTAGCTGAAAACCTTCAACATCTTTCAGTAGATATCTATCATTTTTCAAAATTTTATCAATTTTATATGGTCCCTTATTTTTTGGTATTAACTTTCTGGAAACTCCTACCGTACTGTCAAAATTTTTCACCATCACGTAATCACCTAACTTATACTCAGTCGCTTGTTTTCTTTTTTGATTGTAATACTTTTCATTACTTTCTTGAATTTCCTTTTGACTTTTTTCTCCTAGTTGCCTAATATCTTCTAAATTTCTTTCCCTAACTGTATCTGTATTTACTAAATTTTCTAACTCTTCTCTCAACTCATCTCTAGTCTCATTTCTTTGTATTAATCCAAATAGCATTTCACTCGGGCATTGCCTTATACTACGATGTTGTGTATTATTAAGTACAAATTCCACCTTTTCTACAACTACATCCCAATGTAATCCATTTTCAACTTCTGTAAGTTTCGCTATCATTGGACCTAAAACTCTATTTATTCTTTCCACCTGGCCATTCGCCTGCGGCGAACCAGTGGCAATTTTTATATGTTTAACACCTACCTCATTCATAAATTCTTCAAACTGTATTGATGTGAAACAACTTCCACGATCTGATATTATACATCTCGGAATACTGTATGAACGAAAATAGTCTCTTAACGCGTCTATTGCTTCTTTTGAATTAGTGGTTTTCGTTGTATATAACCTAACATATTTCGTAAACCCGTCTACTACAGCTAATATATGTTTTTTCGATCTTCCTGTTGCTACTGGCCCGTAATGGTCTATATGAATTATATCAAACGGTTTATTCCCTCTAGGTATACTATGTAAAAGTCCATCCTGTTTCCCATTTTTTGGTGCAAAAGCGATGCACTTTAAACAATTTTCAATATGTTTCATAATTTTTTCCTTAGCATTTTTAAACCAATACATTTTTCCAATTGCATTTAGCATCTTATCTCTTCCTATATGACCCAATTCATCATGATATTTATACAAAATGTGTTCTTCCATCTCCTCAGGTACATAGAACAGCAACCTTCCATCATTTGTTTTCCTATAAACCACACCATTTCTCATTTCGAACAATTTATCCTCACCCTTTTCTAACAATATTCTAATATCTTTAATTTTCTGATCCTTTCCTTGACATATAACTAAATTATCCTCCAATGTGTTTGCTTCCGTTATCAAAATATTCGTACATCGACTTAACGCATCCACATGTTGCATTTTCTTTCCAGCCCTGTGCACTAATTCAAAATCGTAATCTTGCAGTTCTAATGCCCATCTCGCAATTCTTGGGTTAATCTCTACCTTATTTAATGTCAGTGTTAACGAATTACAATCAGTTATAATTCTAAAGTGTTTCCCTTGTACGTAAATCCTAAATCTTCGTAATGCATATATTATAGCTAATGTTTCCAATTCAAAACTATGATATTTTGCTTCAGTTTCTGTGGTTCTTTTCGAAAAATAAAATACTGGATGCCATCTTTGATCATCTTTCTTTTGCAATAATACTGCTCCAAATCCCAATGCGCTTGCATCACAATGCAGTTCAATTTCATCCTTATAATTATAAATTGACAAAACCGGTGCTTCCAGTAACTTTTCTTTTAACATTTCAAAACATTCTAATTCTTTTTCTTCAAAACTAAATTTTCTTTCTTTTCTTAATAAATCATATAAAGGTTTCGCTAACGTTGAAAAATCTTTTATAAATCTACGAAAATAAGAACACAGTCCTAAGAAACTTTGAACAGCCTGTGTTTTCCCCGGCACTGGAAAATTTCTTACCGCTTCTAAGCCCTTATCGTCCGCTCTAACACCGTCTTTCGAAATTAAAAACCCTAAATATTTAACGCTCGATTGCAAAAATTCACACTTCTCCAATCTTAGTTCTAATTTATTTTCTTTAATCCTTGCCAGTACTGTTTTTATAGTCTTAAAATGTTCCTCTAAACATTTACTTGCAATCATAATATCATCCATATAAATGATTACTGTGTTATCACGAATCATATCTGCAAAAACATAATTTACAAATCTTTGGAATACATGTGGAGCATTCTTTAGGCCCATAGGCATTCTTAAAAACTCAAATTGACCTAACGGGGTTACGAATGATGTATATTTAATCGACTCTTTTTCAACAAAAACATGAAAATATCCGTTTTTTAAATCCAGTTTCGAAAACACCGTTTTCCCAACAAGTTTATCTAATAGATCATCAATTAAGGGCAATGGATAATTGTCCTTAATTGTCATTTTGTTCAACTTTCGGTAATCAATACATAACCGTAATTCTCCTGACTTTTTTTTCACTAATACTATTGGAGACGCGAATTCCGAACAACTATGTCTAATTATTCCTTTTCTTAAATATTCATCTAACATATCTTGCAACTTTTCCTTCTCTGTGTACGATAATCTTCTTGGCGAAGAGCTAAATGGTTTGCCTTTTTCTAATTTAATATTCATTTCCCATTTTATGTCAGGCTCATCCGGCTTATTTGCATTAATATAATTGTCTTCCAGTAATTCAACGAACCGTTTTTTTATATTGTACCCTACTTCGTCACATATATTGTATTCCGATTCACCATTTTCTACACAATTTATCTCTAACATTTCTCTTTCAAAATTTTCTTCTAATGTTGATCTTCCTATTTCCTTTCTAACTATTTCATTTATGTCTTCCTTTCCAACTGTTGTCTTACATTCTTCATTTCTAACTGTTTCCTTTCTTTCTTCATTTATAACTGTTTCCTTTCTTTCTTCATTTCTAACTGTTTCCTTTCTTTCTTCATTTCTAACTGTTTCCTTTCTTTCTTCATTTCTAACTGTTTCCTTTTTATCTTCATTTCCAACTGTTTCTTCTTTCTTATCTAATTCATTTATAACTTCTTGTTTATTTCTAACAGATTCATTCATGTTTTCTACTTTTTCCACTGTTACCATTTTCAAAGCGTTTAGATCAATATTTAAATTACATGCATCCATAAAGTCTCGTCCTAACACAACATCAAAGCCCATAGACTCATTATCCACCACATTTAAATAAAAATAAACATTTATTGAGTTCTTTTTAATATAAACTAAAGTTTTTCCAAAACAATTTAGTACACTCTTGTTTAAACCATAATATACCGTGTTTACCGGCTCTAACTTTACTTCATTGGGGATTTCTCTAAATTTTATAAACGAAATTGGGCTTCCTGAGTCTATGAGGCTTTCTGTAATAATTGATTTTAAATTTTGAGTTTGAAAAAATATTCTAAATAATCTTACATATTGGTTGACGTCTCCACTTTTCTTCATTTTGCATTCAGCTACCATGTGGCCCATTTCTCCGCACGCGTAGCATGATCCTGGTACACGCTTCGGCTTCCAGCAATCCTTGGCCCAATGACCCTTGGAGTTACAGTTGTGGCACCGTGAATCCTTGGGTACCACAAACGACGACTTCTCTTTTTCCAATTTAACGCTGCTCATCACTCTCTTTTTGGGCAGTGAGATCTGCGCAAACGCTCGCAGCATCTGAGTTGGACCTTGAAAACATTGCACACGCGCCTGTATGCGCATGCTTTCCATCGGTATTCCTTCGATCAATCCATCAAGCAGCTCCTCCATGTCTATATTGATTTCCCTGGCAAGCATCATTTTGTCATCGTAATAGACAGTGAAACGCTCCTCCGGTTTCCACACACGACTTTCGAAAACTCGGCGCTGTTCTGCTTTTGACATTTTTCCACCAAACGCCAGTGCCAAATCTTCCAATAAAACTCCAACTGGCATACTAATACGGTTGGGATCTGCATGCAGCCACTGCAATGCGTCACCCTTCAATTTAGCGATGCACAACAAATGCTGCTGCATATCGCTGAGCTGGTACAAATTCGATACGTTTTCCAGTTGCTTGATCCAGTTATGTACTCCTGCTTGGCCCGCGAATTCGAATACAATTTCCTTCGCAAACGCCAGTGCTGACGAATACCAATCATTTTTATTAACACCAACAGGCTTCTTCTTGTCAATTTGTTCGGTGCACTTTTTGTCTCCGGCGCCACCATTCCTGTCGTCGTTGTTTTTGACGGTAAAACCTCTGCCGCTGCCATCACCGTCGCCGCCCTTGCCATCACTGTCGTCGCCTTTGCCATCACTGTCGCCGCCTTTGCCATCATCGTCGCCGCCTTTGCCATCACTGTCGCCGACAACATCATCTCTGCCATCACTGTCGCATGGCAAAATAATTTTTGTTGGAATATACGAATTTCCAGGAAGGTGCATTTTTCCGAGAAAATCCATTGCTGCTTTCATCTCCGAATCTAACATTCTTAGGAATGCCAAATGCTCGACTTTAAACATTGGAGCCGCTGGTTGCACTATGTTCTGCTCCATTTGTGCGATCGCTGATTCGCCCTGTCCACCAATGGCTCCATCAACTTCGTCAGATTCGTCCTGTTTGCCTTTGGCTTTTTCGGACTCCTCCGCTTCTATCTTCTGCCGCACACTTTCCGGTACTTGCAGCCACCGAGCCCACAACTCCGCTTTGGACCCCGTGGTGACCAAATTTACTGACGCCAGCCACTTTTTTAATAGCACTACTCTAGCGTTTATAAATTCAATGTTTTTGTCCATTTTGACGTAGGCTTTTTAACCACTTCTGATTTTGTGGACGAAAGAAGAACACTTGTGTAGATATTAGTTTTCTTTATTTTATTTGTCTTTATACTTGATGTTCTCTCGTTCACGTTTCGCTTTAGACTGACTCCGCTGCGTGATCGCAGCTTTCCAACAACCCTGTTCTCTTGTTCTCTCTCATCTCCTTTTCCAGAGAGTGAGATAGCTATATGTGTTCTAACAGATCGGTTAACATGTATAAGAGAGAGACAACTATCTTATACATTCTAACAGAACTTAAAAGTAAACAACAACAATATCACAGAAATGTGTATACTAATGCGCAATTTCAATAATGCGCAATATTCCTAATGCGTAATTCTAATGTAGCCTGCTATAATAAGTACACGAGAATGACTTATAACTGATGGAAGGTCGTTTATAAATAAAGTAAAAAGTAGCGGCCCCAAGTGGCTCCCTTGTGGGACACCCGAGGTAACCTGGAGTGTACAAGAAAGAGAATTTTTAAAAAGTACCCTTTGCGTTCTGCCGTTTAAATAATTTAAGATCCATCTCAAAAGATCAATTGGGAACCCAATTAAATCGAGTTTTCTAACCAGAAGTAGGTGATTTACGGAGTCAAATGCTTTACTAAAGTCAGTGTAGATGACGTCTGTTTGAAAATTGTTTTTGAATCCCTTTATCACAAATGAAGTGAGCTCCAAAATGTTAGTAATTGTTGATCTACGTTTCATAAAACCATGTTGACATGGAGATATAACTGACCTACATAGGTGCTGCAAATGAGGTGTAATAATATTTTCAAAAAGCTTCGGGATAGCTGACAATTTAGATATACATCTATATTTGTTTGCTTCAAATTTATTACCTTTCTTGTGGAGGGGAATCACAAACGATTCTTTCCACATAGAAGGAAATTGAGACGTTTCTAAAGATAAGGTAAACAATTTGAGAAGAGGCTTGCAAAGGGCTTCTGCGCAATATCTAAGCACGCAGCCGGGAATTCCATCGGGACCAGGTGAATAGACGGGCTTGACTTTTTGGAGATCAATTAATAGGGCGCTTCGTTTAATGTGCGACAAAATATTAAGTTCGACTCGGATATGTTATGGAACTGCCAAGATTGGTTCTCCCGGGACAGCACCGGCTAGCTCCGGAATTCTCAGGGCGAAGTACCCCCAATGTCCCACAGTTCCGCAACACTAAAAATCAATGACTATCGACGTCTCACTGTACATATAATAGCACATCTCTAACAACAAAACGTAAACAAGGCTAAGACTTACAATTTTTGGACAATTTGACGGAAAAGTGGCATTAGATGTGGCTGCGCACCCACCCTTCCTGTGGTGCCCCAAAGGGATGCGAGGGAGGCACCACCCATCGTCAGCGGCTGGATTCACCTCCAGGCGGTCTACGACCGGTCCATCTCCCCCAACAGGTAAGCGACTTACACAATCATTTTCATTCTCTGATTACATTTAATAATTAACAATATCATTCATTGCAGGTACTTAAATTGATGTTTCTTTAACTAGGCTTCCTTGCTGAATATTTAAAAGGGGGTCACTGCGGTAGCACCAGTGAAGATCAGAAGACTATAGACGCCGCGAAAGCAATACTTCGCGCAGGCGGTATTTGGACAAGTGCACCTTTTTGGCTCGCCTAGTCCTGAGGAGCTCCGAGGGAGCTTCCCACTTAGGTTATGGCGGATGGCTCCCTCGCCAAGAAAAGGTTTTCTTCTCTGCCAAAATTCCTGTCCTCCACAAAAACGTTGCCGGGGCCCTTTTGATGGGTCCCCGGATATCCTAAGAACACATACACTCGTAAAATAAACAAATTTCTATTAGTGATTAAACACTAACTACCTTTCTAAATTTATTTCGCGAGCGCGGTTTAAAATTGATCATTCGGATCCGCAATATGGCAGCTACTGACTTGCAGTTTGGCCTACCTTTCTTGCCTCGCCATTTTCTAACTTGGTGCTCTCAAATGTGGGTCATTGGACGATCCAAACCCAGTTAAGAGAATCCTCAGAGCGAACCGGGATTCATTTAAAAAGCTAGATTACCCAATGACCAACAAAAGGGGGCGCCACTACGTTCTGGGGTTACCTGCCTACGCTATCGATAACTCCCTTGTCTCGATTTCTAGAAGGAAGCGTTTCCGACCCCATAAAGAATATATATTCTTGATCAGGATCACCAGCCGAGTCGATCTAGCCATGTCGACTTGGATATGTTATGGAACTGCCAAGATTGGTTCTCCCGGGACAGCACCGGCTAGCTCCGGAATTCTCAGGGCGAAGTACCCCCAATGTCCCACAGTTCCGCAACACTAAAAATCGATGACTATCGACGTCTCACTGTACATATAATAGCACATCTCTAACAACAAAACGTAAACAAGGCTAAGACTTACCATTTTTGGACAATTTGACGGAAAAATGGCATTAGATGTGGCTGCCACAGCGCACCCACCCTTCCTGTGGTGCCCCAAAGGGATGCGAGGGAGGCACCACCCATCGTCAGCGGCTGGATTCACCTCCAGGCGGTCTACGACCGGTCCATCTCCCCCAACAGGTAAGCGACTTACACAATCATTTTCATTCTCTGATTACATTTAATAATTAACAATATCATTCATTGCAGGTACTTAAATTGATGTTTCTTTAACTAGGCTTCCTTGCTGAATATTTAAAAGGGGGTCACTGCGGTAGCACCAGTGAAGATCAGAAGACTATAGACGCCGCGAAAGCAATACTTCGCGCAGGCGGTATTTGGACAAGTGCACCTTTTTGGGTCGCCTAGTCCTGAGGAGCTCCGAGGGAGCTTCCCACTTAGGTTATGGCGGATGGCTCCCTCGCCAAGAAAAGGTTTTCTTCTCTGCCAAAATTCCTGTCCTCCACAAAAACGTTGCCGGGGCCCTTTTGATGGGTCCCCGGATATCCTAAGAACACATACACTCGTAAAATAAACAAATTTCTATTAGTGATTAAACACTAACTACCTTTCTAAATTTATTTCGCGAGCGCGGTTTAAAATGGATCATTCGGATCCGCAATATGGCAGCTACTGACTTGCAGTTTGGCCTACCTTTCTTGCCTCGCCATTTTCTAACTTGGTGCTCTCAAATGTGGGTCATTGGACGATCCAAACCCAGTTAAGAGAATCCTCAGAGCGAACCGGGATTCATTTAAAAAGCTAGATTACCCAATGACCAACAAAAGGGGGCGCCACTACGTTCTGGGGTTACCTGCCTACGCTATCGATAACTCCCTTGTCTCGATTTCTAGAAGGAAGCGTTTCCGACCCCATAAAGAATATATATTCTTGATCAGGATCACCAGCCGAGTCGATCTAGCCATGTCCGTCTATCTGTCTGTCTGTTCGTATGAACGCTGAGATCTCGGAAACTCCAAAAGCTAGAAGACTGACAATTTGCAAGCATATTCTAGTAGTTCCTGAGCAGCGCAAGTTTATTTCAAAAAGGTGCCACGCCCCCTCTAACGCCCATAATAGCCCAGTATCGATTTTAAACTGTGTCTGGCGCCCACACCTTTTAAGATTTCCGAGAAGTATAAATGCAATTTTGTTGTGTATATTTATACCTATATTTCAAATCGGACCATTCATTAAAAAGTTATTCGCAATCAAAAAAATTTAATATATCCATCTCCCTTGCACTCCCTTTAGCTGAGTGACAGGTATAAGATAGTCGGGACACCAACCCGACTATAGCGTTCTCTCTTGTTTTTTTTTTTGTAGTTTTTTCCAGTTTTGCATAGATTTTCTTAAATAAGTCAGAAACCTTTTGTAGCAGGATGGCTACATACAGCATGTATATTTGTATAAGTTACTGTCTTCCTTCTAGAACATTCTTGTATATTCTTAGAGTACATTGTTGGTGTTGTAGAGCTTGCTCTCACTGGGGTCTCTCTCTCTCTTGCGATCTCACCACACTCACTGTCTCAGAGAGTCGGGGGTTGGTGCGAGTCGTGAGCTGAGAGCTTCAGTTGAAAGCCATCAGTGATCCTGACCAGAGATTAAAAACTAAATAAAACAAGAGAGAACGCTATAGTCGGGTGCCCCGACAATCAGATACCCGTTACTCAGGTAAAGGGAGTGCGAGGGAGATGGAGATAGAAACTTTGAACACGCATAACTTTTTAACGAATGGTCCGATTTGAAAAATGTCGTCTACATTTCGATAGGTATTGGTAACACAATAAAACTGCATTTTTACTTTTCCGAAATATTGAAATTTTTAAAATCGTATATAAGCGATTGTGGGCGTTAGAGGGGGCGTGGCACCCTTTTGAAACAAACTTGCCCTGCGTAGGAACTCCAAGAATCTTCATGACAAATACCAATCTTCTAGCTTTTATAGTTTCCGAGATCTCAGCGTTCATACAGACAGACAGACAGACGGACAGACAGACGGACAGACGGACATGGCTAGATCGACTCGGCTAGTGATCCTGATCAAGAATATATATACTTTATGGGGTCGGAAACGCTTCCTTCTAGCTGTTACATACTTTTGCACGAATACAATATACCCTTTTACTCTACGAGTAACGGGTATAAATACCGCAGGACTTTTTTGGCAACCCAATAAATTATACCCCTACAAAATCAGAAGTGGGCCGATCACAAGCCAAATAAATTTAAAAAGAAAAGACTAAAAACTAAAAAAGTTAAAACTTAATAAAACTAAATGGATTTAAACGAGGCAACGATTGAACAATTAAAAAAGTGGTTAAGTGTACTAAAGTTAACAACGACGGGTAAAAAGCGAGAATTAATTTTACGTCTTAACAAAGTACCGACCGAAATACGCAAAATGGCTGATGAAATGTTTGTACAAAAAGGGAACCGAGACGACGCCAAAGGCAACGAAAAAGTCGACGGCATCCAAAATTTCAAAGAAGAAGACGGCGACAAGAGAAACGGCAAAGACGGCGGCATCGAGGATTGCGAAGAAGACGGCGACAAAAGAAACGACAAAGACGGCGGCATCGAGGATTACGAAGAGGAAGGCGATGAAAGTAACGGCGAAGATGGAGAAATCGATAGCGAAGTTGGCGAAGAGTACGAATAAGCTATGGGCAGCATTGAGAAGAAAGAAGAGGGTCAAATAAGCATCGAAAAAGGCGGCGAACAGAAGGAAGGCAGAAATCAAAAGTGTGCAGAAAACAACGACGCAATTAGCAGCGCGCGTGTGGTGAAAAAGGCCAACGTCGCCAAAGAAAAGATGGAGTACAATTTTAATCAAAGCATTGATATTTCCTTGGGAATGGCAATGCAAGTATTGAGTGAGTTTGCTGGTGAATCGTGTGCCCGCAAATGGATTACTCAGATGAATTATATCGCCAGCATCTATGGTATAACTGGGCACTACGTTGAAATGTTGATGGTTAGCAAAATTAAAGGTAAAGCTAATAGTTGGTTGCACGCAAATCCAGGGCGTGTTTTGCTGCCACTCGAAGAATTAACTGCCGAACTGATCTCAATGTTTGGCGAGAAAGCATCGAAGAGATTTTATGGAAGCATGTAATATTAATTTAAGCCTCGATACCTTGAAAATGGTTACGGTTGAGAACATGGAAAACCCTTCTAATGTTATAAATGAAAATCAGATAACAAGTGATAATGTTAGTAATGAAAACCAGATAACACTACATTATTGAAAGATATATTATTAATTTTAGTGGTGCCGTTAAAAGTTATTAAATATGACCCATTTAAATGAGTGTCATTAATTATATTATGTCCATTTACAAAATGGCTCCTTCTTGGATTACATCTATATTTTTATTTTTTCTCTGATTTTTTTACATAAAGTTTTTTCTCCATTTAGTAATTTGGTAAAACAAGAACCTTCTGGGCTTATTGTGCAATAATTATTAAATAATTCCGTCTGAAAGTTAGACATTACATAGTACTTATTTCTGCATTTTGCGACGTGATTATCAATTAATAATTTTCAATCATTATGTGAAATGGACTTCACAACGATCGATAATAATTTTATGTATATAATTAGAATATCCTTGTGTAATGCGATTTTAAATTCGGATATATCCAATAGGTCAGTTATATTGGGTTGGAAAGAAAGTCATGTGGTTTTTTTGTAGTAATCGTTTTTAATATAATTTATTTACGACTGATCGAGCACCAGGGTCACACTTTTTAGTATCGTTTTAAAGCTTATTGTCTTAGGTACTATGGGAGCTATAGCAAATTAAACATGGAGGATCAAAGTGAGCATTTTCGGCATATTTTGCTTTTTTATTTCCGAAAAGGAAAAAAAGCGGTCGAAGCTCGCGAAAAATTGTGCGAAGTGTATGATAAAGAGGCCATGAGTGATCGCCAATGTCAGCGCTGGTTTGCCAAATTCAGGCTTGGAGATTTTGGAGTTAAAGACGCTCCACGTTCTGGTCGACCATCGGCCGTTTTTGACGAACAAATGAAAACCGGCGTTATTCAACGCGGGAGATGTCTGAGAAGCTCAGTGTGTCGCATACAACGGTTGAAAACCATTTGAAGAAACTTGGCTACGTAAACAAGCTCGATGTTTGGGTTCCGCATAACTTAAAGGAAATTCACCTAACTAAGCGTATCAATATCTGCCATTCTCTGCTGCGACGGATTAAAAACGATCCTTTTTTGAAGCGGATCATTACTGGCGACGAAAAGTGGGTTGTTTACAATAATGTGCAACGAAAAAGATCATGGAGCAAGAAAGATGAGCCAGCCCAAGCCACATCAAAGGCCGATATCCATCAGAGGAAAGTTATGCTGTCTGTTTGGTGGAATTGGAAGGGTGTAGTGCACTTTTAGCTGCTGGGACGGAATGAAACCATCAATTCAGATGTGTACTGTCGCCAGCTATCCAATTTGGCGGAAAAAATTAAAGAAAAGGTGCCGGCAGTAGCTAATCGCAAGGGTATAGTCTTTCACCATGACAACGCTAGGCCCCACACATCTTTGGTCACTCGACAAAAATTAACGGAGCTGAATTGGAAAGTGCTACCACATCCACCTTATAGTCCGGACTTAGCACCTTCAGATTACCATTTGTTTTGCTCTTTTCAAAACTCTTTGAATGGTAAAAAACTTTGATTCAGATGAGGCTGTCGAAAACCACTTGTCTCGATTCTTTGCTGGAAAAGACCAAAAGTTATTCAAGCGCGGAATTATGCAGCTGCCCGAGAGATGGTCATTAGTGGTCGAACAAAACGGCCAATACATAATTGATTAATTATAAGTCCTGATATAAATAAATCATCTTTGAAAATATTGAAAAAAACGACACGACTTTCTTGCCAACCCAATAATTACAGGCTTTTGTTCATGTTTATAAATTTCTTGTAAGTCTTCATTGTTTAGAATTTTAGTATTAAATACATCAATTTTTGCAAGTGTAATTGTATCCATTAAATTCATAAGATCGTTCGTAATTAAGTGGAGACGATATTTTCTTAGTGGAATTTCTTGATTTTTAAAGGCTGTTTGGAATTCTTCAGATAGAGTTTTTATTTCTTTAAATATTTTAGAACTAATGACGAATTGATCATTACTATTTTGTATTAAATCATTTATCTTATTTTGCACTGTTATAAAATCATCATGATCTGGTGTTCCTGCCATCCATTTCCAAATAGTGCCTAATTTATTAATACCGCGTTTTGATCTATTGGGAATAATTTGTGAGATAAGCATTTTGATAATTTTTAATTCGTGGGATAATTCCCAATGTAAATTCGGGCTATTATTTATAAATTCTGATTCAAGATTAATTATTTCTTTATAAAAACTTAAATTAGTAGTATGAAATAAATCTGCGTATGATTCATAAATGAGATCATCTTTGGTATCCTTCTAAAAAAAGAAATCATGGTTCGTAAAATCATTAATTTCGGATTTGGTTGTAGCTCAATTCATCAATTCATTAAATCATTATCTGGAATTTAAGATAAAACATTTTTGTTTAATATTTAATATTATCTTCATGAATCGTACGATTTCTGCTGTTTATTATAACTTTATTAGGAAGATTTTCCTTAACTACTTGTTTTTTGTATCTACACCCAAAAAAAATCCTGAGTGTCAATTTAATACTTGTGGTTCAAAATGTCACTACCCCTAGGATTAAATTTTTGGGGTCAATTTGCCCCCAAATGAGTGTCAAAAGTATACCGCATTTTTAGAAAAATTGTATTTGATACTAAATAGTGTCACTTTGATAAAACTATGGTCAATAATTATCATTTTTGATTTTCGAATTTCGAACTGAGTCTATAACGACGGCGATAGGACGATGTTTTACTCAAGTATCGATTTCGTTTTATAATTGTCAAGAGTACACACGCGCGGAAAATGGTGCGATGGCCCAGTTGGTAAGGAGTCTGCCTCTGATGCGAGAGGTCCCCGGTTCGAAACCCAGATAAATCAGAGTAGGTAAAAAGTTTTGAAAATGCATATTTACATTTCCTTAATAATTTTAAGAACAAAAATGTTAAGTTGTGTTAGATTAATGATTAGAAAAAAAGAAAGAAAAGAATGGTGTTGCGTGCGGGATTTGAACCTCGTTCCACCGAGCACAAAATAATACCAGAACCTAGCACCTTGGCCCCTAAGCCATGCCCACATTATTTTCTTCCATGGCAGAATGGTTACAGGTGCACTCAAGCAAATGTCAAATTTTATTTAATACTAAGAAAATTACACCGACTAGTGGCTCTTTGACACCAAAAAGGGTCAAATTAATATTTTCGAAAGTATTAAAGTGACACTAGAATAGGGTCAACTTGATGATCTTCGGATTATAGACTTTTTATACCCGTTACTCGTAGAGTAAAAGGGTATATTGTATTCGTGCAAAAGTATGTAACTGCTAGAAGGAAGCGTTTCCGATCCTTTAAAGTATATATATTCTTGATCAGGGTCACTAGCCGAGTCGATATAGCCATGTCCGTCTGTCCGTCTGTCCGTCTGTCTGTCTGTCCGTCTGTCCGTCTGTCTGTCCGTATGAACGCTGAGATCTCGGAAACTATAAAAGCTAGAGGATTGGTATTTGGCATGAAGATTCTTGGAGTTCCTACGCAGCGCAAGTTTGTTTCAAGAAGGTGCCACGCCCCCTCTAAAGCCCACAATCGCTTATATACGATTTTAAAAATTTAAGTATTTCGGAAAAGTAAAAATGCAGTTTTATTGTGTTTATCAATACCTATCGAAATGTAGAAGAAATTTTTCAAATCGGACCATTCGTTTAAAAGTTATGCGTGATCAAAGTTTCTATCTCCATCTCCCTCGCACTTCCTTTACCTGAGTAACGGGTATCTGATAGTCGGGGCACCCGACTATAACGTTCTCTCTTGTTAAAACTCAATAGTGTCACATTGACACCTAAATAGGGGCACATTGATGACTATTTTTATACCCTTGCAGAGGGTATTTTAATTTCAGTCAGATATTGTAACGCAGTGAAGGAGACGTTTCCGACCACATAAAGTATATATATTCTTGATCAGCACCAATAGCCGAGTCCATCTAGCCATGTCCGTCTGTCCGTCTGTCCGTTTCTATGCGAACTAGTCTCTCAGTTTTAAAGCTATCGCAATGAAACTTTCCCAAAAGTCTTCTTTCTATTGCAGGTAGTACATATGTCGGAGCGAGCCGGATCGGACCACTATATCTTAAGGCTCCCATACGAATAATCAAACAAATATAAGAAAATTCATTGTAACTTTGCAGGAAGTAGGCGTTTTGATTTCTGACAACTTAAAAAGGTATTTCTTTTATCTGCAAGGGTATATAAGCTTCGGCTGGCCGAAGCTAGCTTCCTTTCTTGTTTTTGGGTGTAATTGGTTTTCCTTCTTGAGAAAGAACAGCACCAATAGCTGAATCAGACGCATCAGTGGTTAGAGTAAATTTTTTATTATAATCGGGTTGTACCAGTTCTATTTGTGCGATTAAATTATCTTTGAGCTCGTTAAAAGCTCTTACAGCCGAATCGTCCAATTGTATTGAAGCTCTACGTGAAGCTTTCTTAGATACTTTTTGACCTTCTAAATATTTTGTTAATGGTTTCGCAATTTTTGCGTAATTTTGGACAAATTTTCTATAATATCCTGTAAGACCTAGGAAGCTTCTAAGCTCTCGGATATTTTTAGGAATTGGGTATTTAAGGATTGTAGAAATTTTCTCGGGATCGGTTTTGATCACGTTATGAGAAACAACGTAACCTAAAAATTTAGTTTCTAATTTAAACAACTTTGATTTTTCAATAGAAATTTTCAAGTTTGCGTTCAGCAAACTTTTAATTATGACAATTAAATCTTTGTAATGTTGTTCAATAGTTTTTGAAAATATTATAATGTCATCCATATAAAAATGGCATGTTTTACCGACTTCTTCTCTTAATATATCATCCATTGCACTTTGAAAAATTCTGGGAGCGTTAGTCAACCCAAATGGCATTCTCAAGAATTCGTATTTTCCATTGTTTATTGATAACGATGTTTTTTGTACGTCTGTTTCACTCATGAGAATCTGATGAAATCCAGATTCTAAATTGGTTGTTGAAAAGTATTTAGCTTTCCCAAGATTTGACAATATTACCGAAGGATCCTGCATTGGGTATCTATCCGGAATTGTATTATCATTTAGTTTTTTATACCCTTGCAGAAGGTATTATAATTTCAGTCAGATATTGTAACGCAGTGAAGGAGACGTTTCCGACCACATAAAGTATATATTCTTGATCAGCACCAATAGCCGAGTCCATCTAGCCATGTCCGTCTGTCCGTTTGTCCGTCTGTCCGCCTGTCCGTCTGTCCGTTTCTATGCGAACTAGTCTCTCAGTTTTAAAGCTATCGCAATGAAACTTTCCCAAAAGTCTTCTTTCTATTGCAGGTAGTACATATGTCGGAGCGAGCCGGATCGGACCACTGTATCTTAAGGCTCCCATACGAATAATCAAACAAATATAAGAAAATTCATTGTAACTTTGCAGGAAGTAGGCGTTTTGATTTCTGACAACTTAAAAAGGTATTTCTTTTATATGCAAGGGTATATAAGCTTCGGCTGGCCGAAGCTAGCTTCCTCTCTTGTTATAATCTATTACAAGTCTGAGTTTTGGAGTTTCATCTTCGTTGAAACCTTTTTTGGGTACTACTGGTAGTGGCGAATTATAAGGGCTCCTGCTTGGCCTTATAATTTCCTCTTTTAACATTCGATCTATTTCAGAGTTCACAAAATCTGAAGCTGATAGAGCATACCGATATTGTTTGCTTTATATGGCCCTATCGTTTTCGGTGTTTATTTCGCCGGGAATATCTGTCCTAAGTGGATTTTGCATATTTATTTTCGAATGCTCTTTATTGATAATACTTAGGGCCGTTTTCTCGTCCGTACTATAGTTTGCCTGCCGGGACAACGGGGCGATAAACCAAAAATCGTTTACTCGTCAAAATTGTTCAAGTCATCCAATTTATTTTACAATGAATTCCCGAGCGATTTATCTTCAAACTCTGTGGGATATCGTCGAATTGTCTGAAGTGCGAACCTATCGGCGCAGATATCAAGGCCAGAGAAATTACTTCGAACATTACAGTGATGAAGAATTTGTTAAAAGGTTTCGCTTGTGTAAAAGCACGGCACTATTTGTTTTGCAAAAAATTGTTTTGCGACTTGAATCTAAAGTAAAGAAGTAAGAGCATTCATTTGGTTTACCTAATTCCATATAATCAAAAACCATTATTACAGGGTAACGACAATACAGCCATGGGTTAAGCTTCTAATAGCTCTTAGATTCTACGCAAGCTGCAGTTTTCTTATAACTGTAGGCGATTTTTGTGGTGTTAGCGTGGCTACAGCCAGTCGAGTTGTAAGGGAAGTTTCTTTTGCTATAGCGTCTTTATCAAAACAATTTATTAAGTTCCCGCGTATTGAAGATCTTCAAGAAAATGTTGTTGATTTTTATAAAATAGCCAAGTTTTCGAAAGTCATAGGAGTCATAGATTGCACGCACGTAAGAATTCAATCTCCCGGGGGCGATTCCGGAGAGATATGTACAAGGATGGTCTCCTGTTTATCGGTATAATTTTTACCGCGAAACTTCTTTTCTGCCGACATTGTTTTTTTTATTAGTTTGAAATGTTGTTTATATCAGCAGCTGTTAGTATGACTGTTTTATGGTATTTTTCGATAGTTTTTCGATTAATTTTTGACAATTAGTTAACTCTTCTGATGTGGGGTTGCCACCTAGTCTCAAATTAGTGCTCCTTTTGTTTGGAGTTTTAAATGACGGACGAGAAAACGAAAACCGATTTGCCACCGGGATAAATTTATCCTTCCATTAGCTAAATTTTACTTTGCAGGACGGACGAGAAAATGGCCCTTAGTATTTCAAACTTTTATTTTTGTCGGATAATTCAACGATGGCATATTCAGGATTTTTAATTCCCAAACTTTTATTTTTGTCGGATAATTCAACGAAGGCGTGTTCAGGATTTAATTCCCAAACTAAATTCGCTTTGATTTCCCATTTCAGATTCGGATCTGACTCGAGTCTTTTCATCAAAGTATTTTTATACCCGTTACTCGTAGAGTAAAAGGGTATATTGTATTCGTGCAAAAGTATGTAACAGCTAGAAGGAAGCGTTTTCGACCCTATAAAGTATATATATTCTTGATCAGGGTCACTAGCCGAGTCGATCTAGTCATGTCCGTCTGTCTGTCTGTCTGTATGAACGCTGAGATCTCGGAAACTACAAAAGCTAGAAAGTTGGGATTACCCACACATATTCTTGGGCTTCCTACGCAGCGCAAGTTTGTTTCATCGAGGTGCCACGCCCCCCTAACGCCCACAATCGCCATAAACGATTTTCAAATGTGTCTGGAGGCCACATCTTTTAAGATTTTAAAAATATATAAACGCAATTTTATAGTGTTTAGTAATACCTATCGAAATGTAGAAGACATTTTTCAAATCGGACCATTCATTAAAAACTTATACGCAATCAAAATTGTTTATATATCTATCTCCCTCGCACTCCCTTTAGCTGAGTGACGGGTATTAGATAGTCGGGACACCAACCCGACTATAGCGTTCTCTCTTGTTTTAAAATAAATTCCTTTCACGGAAGAATGGTGTTTTCTTCGGACAAGGAATGTTGATTTAAATTATTTCCGTAGTCGTAATTTAATTTTTCTTCCTTTCCATTATATTTTATCGTTCCTTTAGCTGTATCAATCAGAGCTCCGATTTTTATACCCGTTACTCGTAGAGTAAAAGGGTATATTGTATTCGTGCAAAAGTATGTAACAGGGAGTAGGAAGCGTTTCCGACCATATAAAGTATATATATTCTTGATCAGGGTCACTAGCCGAGTCGATATAGCCATGTCCGTCTGTCCGTCCGTATGAACGCTGAGATCTCGGAAACTACAAAAGCTAGAAGGTTGAGATTTCCCACACATATTCTTGGGCTTCCCATGCAGCGCAAGTTTATTTCAAAAAGGTGCCACGCCCCATCTAACGCCCACAATCGCCCACTAACGATTTTAAACTGTCTCTGGCGCCCACACCTTTTAAGATTTCCGAGAAGTATAAATGCAATTTTGTTGTGTATATTTATACCTATATTTCAAATCGGACCATTCATTAAAAAGTTATTCGCAATCAAAAAAATGTTATATATCCATCTCCCTCGCAATCCCTTTACCTGAGTGACGGGAATTAGATAGTCGGGACACAAACCCGACTATAGCGTGCTCTCTTGTTTGTAATAGGTTATACCCTACTAGCAAATCTGAGTCTAAGCCTTTTATTGCGTAAAATGTATATCGCGTATCAAATATAGTTATCATTTGATAATATTTTATAATTGAATATCCATTAATTGTGGATATTCTTTTATATATTGGGAGCTCATTTTTATTTTTATAAATTCCTATTTTTATTTAACAAAAGGTTGCCCCTGTGTCAATTAATATTTTTAATTGTTTATTTATTTTTTTATCATCGTATCCTACCCCTGGCTTTGGTCTAAAAAAAGGTCTTCCTCAATATTATTAAGTCTCATGGTTAGCCGGCTGGTTAACAGTTCCAGTCGGTACTCTTTTATTTTGCTGTGTGTCAGTTTTTTATTTTGGTTCCATTTATTTTGATTATAATTATTATTTTGGTAATTATTATAATCTTGATTATAGCCGTTATTGTTCCTATTTTGAACCTGAATTGACTCATCTACATCTGGCTTATTTTGTTGTGGTTTATACAAATTCCACTGATTTTGTTGGTTGTTATTATTTCTGCCCTGATTCCAATTATTATTTCTGTTCTGGTTTTAATTATTATAACTGTTTTTGTTTTGATTGTTATTATTGTAATTATAACTTTCTTGGTTAAATCTTAAATTATTATTATACCTTTGGTTATTATAGTTATTGTTTAGCTGTCTGGGCCTATTATTTAAATATATGTGACCGTTTCCATTTGAATTTTGTTCACTATATTTTCTCTGCGTGGTTGAGAAGGTATTAGCAAAATGAGCCCTTATATTGTTACTTTCCAATTCCTGAACTATAACCATTGCATTTTGTATGTCTTGAGGATTCATTGAAAATATTGTGTCAGAAATATGACCGTTAAGGGCGGTTATAAACACTCTGAGGGCGGTCTTTCTGTGTTTTTCGTTCATTTCTAATGTTATTGGTTTATTTCTACCGTAAGTCATAATAGTTTTATTGATTAATAGAGGGCTTATTCCACGTGAAACGTGACAGGCCCATTTGGGTCAAATCTCAGAATCAATCGAAACTTTTTTTTTCGATAGAGGAATGAAATATAAGGATGGGTTTTTGTTTTTTTTTTTTAACTCTTACCGTTTATTTAAAAAAAATTTTTTTTTTAATTAGTTCCGATTTTTTAGTTATGCATCACTTGAGACTCGTTTGAGTTATTTTAATATTTGGTATGCAACTTTGTGGGATATCTTAATATCTTTCAGATAAATATTTTTAAAAATTTTTAAATTAAAAATTAAGTATTTTTTAAGGGAATTTTAAATTAAAAAAATTCTGTACGCCGGAATACACGCGACTTCCGAAAATAATAATTATCCTTATTTTGCTTCATCAATTCTTCACGAAGAATTAATGAAGCAAAATAAGGATTATTATTTTATTCCGAAATCGCGTGTATTTCGGCAAGAGTTAAAAAAAAAAAAACAAAAACCCATCCTTATATTTCAATCCTCTATCGAAAAAATAAGTTTCGATTGATTCTGAGATTTGACCCAAACGGGCCTGTCACGTTTCACGTGGAATAAGCCAGAGTTAACTTTCTATTAACAGTTCCGTAGTAATCCATTATGGATAATTTACCCTGGCTTAATACACTCAATTCTTGTTCAATAATATGGATTGGACGTTTGTCACTAAAGACAAAGTTAAGTCTGGCCATTATGGCATCGAAATTTAATACTGTACCGTTATAAGTTAATGCATCATTTGCCATTCGTGTTATTTTATTTCTTAAGATTGACAAGACACAGTAAAACCTATCGCTGCCTCTGGCATATTGCCCCATAGATATTTCAGCTGACTCTCTCCAGCTGACATACTTATCTTCCTCTCCTTTATATTCCCTTACAGATTTGATGATCTCATAAGATGTTTCGCATTTAATATTTGGATCAATAACTTCTATTTGATAATCTTCAACCTTCTTTATTTTATTAGATAACTGCTGTTTTAAATTTCCAATCTCGTCTTTTAATGGAATCAATTCATAATTAACAATTTGTTTTATCAATTCTCCTACATTTAACATTGTGCTGTTTGTTACTGGCTGATTGTTTGTAGCTTCTTGAGGAGAACTCGCTGTGTGTGATTTGTTTTGTTGTTTTAAATATTTAATTTTTGATGTTTTTTAGATTGTTTTTTTTTTTTTTTTGATTGTCCGGAGCAGTGAATTATGTTACGATCACTATTTTTAATTGGGAGTAATTTTTTATTAAAGGGGATTATTTCACTTATTAATTTCCACCTTTTTATTTTTTAGTTCAACACTAACTTTTTTATTTCGTTGGTTATATTTTTAGTAAGGGGGATTATTGCATTTATTATTTTCCTCCTTATTTAATTAACACAAACTTTTTTATTTCGTTAGGTGTAACTGGGTTTGTTGGCCGCACAAATTCTTTTTTCACTTTAAAATTTTTTTAAGATTTCGTTTTAAAGCCTTGCTTTAGAATTTTTAAACGCGCGGCCCCACGTTGGGCGCCAATTAACTTTCTCCTTAGTGAGTTTATTAAAAAAATTTATTTTATCTTTTAACTTCACTTATTCACTAATACAATTGTTTCACTGCTTACAACTTATTTCACTGCTTACTACTTTATACTTTTTAAACTTCTCGATTCGATTCTCAAACACGGACTCCTGGACTCAAGTTCAATGATCAATAATGAAACCCTGGGCTAAGAGATTTATCTCAGAAAAACTGATTAAGAGAATGGCTCAAGAGAGTCGGAAAAATAGGATGATGAAATTTGGCAATTAAATTTGAAACTAAATTTCTGCCGAAAATTGGTGTTTATGTTAGCGGACTTCGGGGACCGCTTTGGGGCTCCGATGTTTACAATATCGGCTTGGGTGTTGACAGAATCCCTTTGATGCGGGATGTGTGAAATTGATCTGGGTGGGAATAATTTGGAGGCGTAGTTGAAAGAAATAGCTGACCACGGGTTTATCTCGGAGTCAGCCTGAGTTATTTGGAAATTTGTTCTAAGCTCAAAGTTGTTTATGAATTGGGTAAGTTTATGAAAGTGGTAACTTGCATACTCGCCGAAGTCAGGAAAAGGGGAAGGAATGTTGCACAGCATACCAAAAGGAAATGTGCATTTCGAAATTATACATATCGATCATTACGGACCGGTTGATAATGGAAGATCAAAAAAACATCTGTTTGTAGTGATAGACGGTTTTACTAAATATGTTAGGCTATATGCAACAAAGACGACGAACACAAAAGAAGTCATTATAGCAATGAAAGATTATTTTAGGTCGTACAGCAGGGCAACATGTATCGTTTCGGACAGAGGAAGCTGTTTTACATCGGAAGATTTTGGAAAATTTGTTGAGGAATATAATATTAGGCACGTAAAAATTGCGACTGGGTCACCTCAGGCCAATGGGCAGGTGGAAGGTTAGGTTAGGTTAGGTTAGGACGGCTGCCAGACTATAGTCTGGCACACTTAGACCTCTGTGGGTCCATTGTGGTACCGTATGATCTCTATTTTTTTGGGTCCCCTATCCGTTAAGAGTCAGCCTTTAGGTTGGTTGATCAGCAAGTCCCCCATCCGGAGGATTTAATAAAAGAGTTTAAACTCTTAAGGTTAATCTCCGATATTTCGGTCAGGTCATTTATGAAAGGATATCCTAAGTGTTTCAGTCTGAGCCTGCATAGAGCTGGGCAAGAACAGAGTAGGTGTTCCACCGTTTACAGCTTCTACAAAAATAATTTTTTGGGGCTTTTAGCCTGCCGGCGTGTGCGCCAACGAGCCAGTGGCCTGTGAGTACTCGAATTAGCATGCCGCACTCCGTGCGGCTGAGATTAAGTAGTTCCGATGTTTTCTTATTGTTTATTGCAGTCTGGTGAGATATTCGGCACTGCGGTGTGTTTTGCCAATGAGTGTTGGCTAATTTGTTGAATTGGTTTTTAATAATTAGCTTGCACGTAGCCATAGGGATGCCAGCATTCTCCTTTCCTCGATATCCCGGTGACCCGGAACCCATATAAGGCTGACAGTAAACTGACTAGTCATCTCGTGGAGAGATTTGCGACAGTCTGCTATTGTTCGGGAGCTTGTATTTGTCTAGTAGATTGATTTGATAGCCGCTTGGCTATCACTATATATGTTTATGTATCTGTCTTGGGTGTTTATGTCCCTTAAACAGACGAGTGCTTCTCTTATAGCATACACTTCCGCTTGGAAAACGCTGCAGTGGTCAGGAAGTCTGAATGACTGCCTGATCTCTAATTGTTCGGAGTATATGCCTCCACCTACGTGTCCGTCCAGTTTGGAGCCGTCTGTATATAAACAGATTGCGTGTATTGAGCCCGGTCGGCCCCGATCCCATTCTTTCCTGCCTGGGATTAGAGCTTCGAAGGGTGTGTAACTGTATTCACGGGTTTTACATAGATCCGTTTTTGGTGGGATCGATTTGTCATGCTGAAGAATCTTAGCGTGACCATAGAGCTGGGCTTTCCACTGCCCCGTATCCCTCAGTCGAATGGCTGCCGATTTGGCCCTTTCCAAGCCTGCTAAGTCCAGGCTCGGGAGGTTCAAGATCGCGTTCAGCGCTTCGTTTGGGGTAGTTCGAAGGGCTCCACTAATACACAAAGCCGCCATGCGCTGTACTTTGTCAAGGGGAGTCAAGATACATTGTTGTGCAGAGCGGTCCACCACAGAGCCACTCCATATAGTATGATTGGCTTGACTACCGCTGTGTATATCCAAATGACTATTTTCGGGGACATACCCCATCTTAGCCCGATTGCTTTTTTACAAGAGTAAAGTGCAATGGTCGCTTTCTTGGTTCTCTCTTGGTTGTTTAAGCCCCATTTAAGTCGCTTATCTAATAATAACCCCAAGTATCTAGCGTGCTCGCTAAAAGAGAGATTACAATTGTTTAAAGTAGGTGGGCTAAGTTTTGGGATTTTGTATCTATTTGTGAAAAGGACTAGTTCCGCTTTTGAGGGATTTACCCCAAGTCCGTTTTTTGTAGTCCATTCTGATAGTGTTTTTAGTTTAGCGGTCATAAGATCACATAGCGTTTGTGGATACTTACCATTAAAGATGATAGCGACATCGTCTGCGTATGCCACTATTTTACAGCCTCCTCCTTCAAGAATCCGCAGTAGTTTATTTACCGCGATATTCCATAAGAGGGGTGATAGTACCCCTCCTTGCGGAGTGCCTCTGTTAACTGGTCTAGTCTGGGTTGAGGTCCCTAGTGTGGCCGTGACCAGTCTGCTTATCAGCAATTTGTGGATCAGCCCCACCAACGGTGGCTCAACCCCTAGGTCAGTGAGTGATTCTGTTATTGCCGTGGGAAGCACGTTGTTGAAAGCTCCTTCTATGTCAAGGATCAAAGTATATTCCTGTATACTGAGTGATTTCTCGATGTTGCTTACTACCAAGTGTAGCGCCGATTCAGTCGACATACCTTTGGTGTATGCGTGTTGCGCCTCTGATATCTGCGTCGGGTCGATAGTGTCTCTAATGTGTAGACCTATCTATTTTTAGGTTTATTTACTTTATTTACTATATTATCTAGCTTCTGAGTGCAAACAGTGTTTTCTGGCGGCTCCCTGGGGAGAAAACTCGACAGAATTTCTTTGTACTTATTCCAGTTTGTCCGCCTGGGGTTGGCAAAACTGACCGGCGTAGGTGACTCTAGAGACAAAGTTGTCTCTATGAACCTGTGATCTGAGAATGAGTGCTCGTCGGAAACAGCCCAGTTTGTAACTGTGCTTATGAGTGAATCTGATACCAAGGTTAGATCTATGATCGTTTGGCACGTTTTTGTTATAAAATAAATATATTGCCCCTGTAACAAAGAAATAAGTTCGAATTTAGAATGAAATCAAATAAAGTCTCACCTCTATCGTTGTTGATAGGTCAGCCCCACTGAGTATGGTGGGCGTTTGCATAAGCTCTTCACATTCCTGTACCAGTCCTCTGACTAGCGCGTCTGGGGGATCTATCTTTTCAAAAGCCAGATAGGCCGATAGCATCCTTATAGAGCCGTTATGCAGCTCCAGGCTTATTGCCGTGTTGTCTCCCTTGCTGTAATTGCGAAGCAGAAATGTACTAAGATTCCGTTTGCATAAAATGCAGGTTCGTATTTTATATTGTTTGGGGTCAAGCATAAGCTTGTAATCTTTTGTTCCTAGTACAGCAACCTTGCCTCCTGCTATCCAAGGTTCCTGAACTAAGACCACGTCGGCTTCGCCTTTAGCCAGGCGAAGCAAAAGGGCAGCGGACGCTGCTTTACTGTAGATTGATCTGCAGGAGTCTTAGCGACATCCCCAGCTGCAACCTCCACCACAGTAACGTCGGCCTCCGAATCGCTCAGGTCCACTTCATCTATTGCCGGTCCCAGCGCTCGCATCTCTCTGCTCAACGACGAGTCGGTTGAGTAGCCGTCCTCCGGCACACCAGGGGCCTCCACTTCCTCCGCAAGCACCTGCTCAGCTGGGTTGCCGGCAGGGCTTTCCGTGGAATTAGAGTCCCCTTTGTAAATTTTTATGTGTACTGCGCTGAAGCCGTAATTTAGCATTCCCCGAGCAGCCTCTATGGGAGCGACCGACTCCTTGTTCAGCACCACGATCGCTTGGTTTACATCGCCAGCATGCTCCTCCACCTTAACGACTTTCCAGTCTTTTGTGGAGAGATGTGGGTTGCATTCTTGCAGCATATAAAGGATGTCCTCCGGTGATATAATTGCTGCTGGGAGCCAAATTCTGGCTCGGGGTCTACTGGGAACGTCACACCAATCTAGTGCGACTATGCTCGCCCCTTCGTACACCACTCCGAGCTTTGTCGCAGGCCACCACTTTTACACTGCCCTGGTACCAGCCCGCGTCCATACAGCAAGGCGATGAACCGGGCTTCTCGCGCATAGGCACAGGCATATAAGAGACAGCTGGGTTCTCCGGATTTCCCCTGTCTATGAGTCCAAGTAGAACCCGATCTTTGGTGATCTCGGCAAAGGAGACCGACGGCTGGATCTTCGATCGCTTCGCCGACGGACCGGGCAGCTCCATGGAGCGTTGCCTCTTCACCTGAGCACCCTCTTGTTGGGGCTTCTCCTGCCCATAGTTTGGGAACACCGTCCTTGCCCACTCTACCTTCTTTAGCCATTCGGGCGAAGGCGTGGCGACATTGCTTCTGGCATGTGAGCGCAGGGTTTGGGCGGCAGTCCGTCTCTCTGCGTACGTGAACTTCTTGACACCAGCGGGTGACCCGATCGACTTTGCTGCGCCCACCGCTGGTTTTGGCGCAGATGCGCGCATAGCGGAGGCGTTTGCGACAGTCTTTCTGTCCCCCGACAACCCCTAGTTTGGGATGGGGCCCTTTCTGAGCCCTACTGGTGCTTGCAATGGAACCATCGTTCATCTTTGCAGCGTCGGGTTTTTGTGGAGTTCCCGTCTCCGTTTTCTTGTTTGTGTTTTTAGTGTTAGTTTCCATAACTGGTCCCACGAGCTGCGGAGAAGGGGAAAGGTCCGCCCGGGCAGAGATCACCGTTTGAGACTGAGCTAGTTTTTGGTCCGGGCCCCCAGCCAGGCTGACTCTTGGCACGGTCCGAATTACACCGTAGTCCGGCCCGGAGTGAGATGTTGTTTGGGAGAGGAAGTGGGTAGGTAGTGTGTGGGGGATTTCGGGTTTGTGTAAAGCAACTGTTTAGATGCGGCTGAACAAATCGCATCGTCGGTACTGCTTCGTTGCAAAATACCCGCTGTTTGTCCGGGACTGCTTATTTGCTGGGGTTTCCGTCCACGATACCGTGCTTGACTTCCACCACCAGCTTATTCGCAGTTGCCCTCGAGTGAGGTCGTCCGCTATCCGCAACCTGCGACCCGCTCGGTCGCCCCAGCTAGGCGGCTTCGGAACCATCTCACAAGTTCCTCAGACCAAGCCGCAGGTGGAAAGAATTACTCGAATAATAGGGCCAATGATAGCTAAATTAGGAGATCCGGAAAAAGGACTGCATTGGGATACAGTTGTTGAAGACGTTGAATTTTCATTGAACAATACAAAGCAAAGAAGCATTGCACAAATGCCGAGTAAAATATTGTTTGGAATCGAACAGAAAGGAAAAGTTATGGATGAATTGAGGCAAAAGTTAAAAGAAGTAGATAATGTTAGTGATGTTAGAGATTTAGACAAAATTAGGAAAAATGGAGCGGAATCCCAAATCCAATCACAAAATGACAACGAAAGAAGATATAATGAGAAAAGGAAAGAAAGATCAGAGTACAAAGTTGGAGATTATATTATGGTGAAAAATTTTGATAATGCAGTAGGAGTCGCAAGAAAGCTAATACCCAAACACAAAGGCCCTTATGTGATAGATCAAGTTTTGAGAAATGATAGGTATGTGATAAAAGCCGTGGAAAGTTTTCAATTATCAATTATCTGGAGTAGTCAAAATATAAAGCATTGGATTGGTAAACGAAAATAGCTGTAAATATATCCAAAGAATTGTAAATGTAAAGCCTGATAGTATGTAAGATAATATTAGATGAAATCAATTCTAATTTAAACCAGGATCAGGGGATCTTGAAATGTCTGGACGGCCGAATTGTAGCAGGATGGCTAAATAGTAGTATGTATGTATGTATGTATAAGTTACTGTCTTCCTTATAGAACATTCTTGTATATTCCTAGAGTACATTGTTGGTGTTGCTCTCACTGGGCTCTCTCTCTCTTGCGATCTCACCACACTCACTGTGTCAGAGAGTCGGGGGTTGGTGCGAGTCGTGAGCTGAGAGCGAGTTCAGTTGAAAGCCATCAGTGATCCTGACCAGAGACTATAAAACTAAATAAAACAAGAGAGAACGTTATAGTCGGGTGCCCCGACTATCAGATACCCGTTACTCAGGTAAAGGGAGCATAACTTTTTAACGAATGGTCCGATTTGAAAAATTTCTTCTACATTTCGATAGGTATTGATAAACACAATAAAACTGCATTTTTACTTTTCCGAAATGTTTAAATTTTTAAAATCGTATATAAGCGATTGTGGGCGTTAGAGGGGGCGTGGCACCTTCTTGAAACAAACTTGCGCTGCGTAGGAACTCCAAGAATCTTCATGCCAAATACCAATCCTCTAGCTTTTATAGTTTCCGAGATCTCAGCGTTCATACGGACAGACAGACGGACAGACAGACAGACAGACAGACAGACGGACAGACGGACAGACGGACAGACGGACATGGCTTTATCGACTCGGCTAGTGATCCTAATCAAGAATATGTATACTTTATGGGGTCGGAAACGCTTCCTTCTAGCTGTTACATACTTTTGCACGAATACAATATAGTATTTGTCCTAATGGCGTCATAAATGAAGTATATTTAATTGTGTCACTATCCACGAACACATGAAAATAGCCATGTTTTAAATCTATTTTCGAAAATATGGTTTTATTTACCAAAGTGTCTAACAAATCGTCGATTAAAGGTAAAGGATAGTTATCTTTAATTATTGTCTTATTAAGTTTTCGATAATCCACACATAGTCTTAAGTCGCCTGTTTTCTTTTTTACTAACACTATTGGAGATGCGTACTCCGATTGACTTGGTCTTATAATTCCCTCGTTTAAGTATTCATCTAATATAACCTGTAACTTTTCTTTTCCTGTATAAGCTAAACGTCTGGGAGAACAACTGAAAGGCTTAGAATCCTCTAATCTTATCTTTATTTCACATCTAACTTCGGGTTCCTTTGGTCTTTGTTTATTTACAAATTGACACCTAACATTATATTTCACTTAATTGCCAATTTTGTAATCTGGACTTTCATCTGTTATATTAATATTAAACAATTTCTTTTCCACTAAATCTATTTCATTTGTATTCATGACTTTTTCTTCATCTTTAACTTTACTAAAAATTTCTTTAATCATTTGCCTATTATCGCTAATTTCATTGCTTACTATCTGATTTTCATTTCGCTAACTATCTGGTTTTCATTACTAACATTATCACTAATTATCTGGTTTTCATTACTAATATTATCACTAATGGATGCTACATTTTTGAATTCGTTACGAATTCCCAAGTTAAACTGCGTTTTTCAAAAAGTTCCCTGACGCAAGGATTCTTAGCACAAGGACCTCAAAGTTCGAAAAATGCTGAAATTGGCCAACTTTGCGGAGGTATCACAGGCAACCGAATTCATGGTTTGTTTTGATGCTGGAGTTTTTTAAAAGATACACACTTTATCTTTCAAACCCCATACTCAGAATAATTTTAAAAAGCATTAATTTTGTTGCACAGTGTTATCTGGTTTTCATTACTAACATTATCACTTGTTATCTGATTTTCATTTATAACATTAGAAGGGTTTTCCATGTTCTCAACCGTAACCATTTTCAAGGTATCGAGGTTTAAATTAATATTACATGCTTCCATAAAATCTCTTCGATGCTTTCTCGCCAAACATTGAGATCAGTTCGGCAGTTAATTCTTCGAGTGGCAGCAAAACACGCCCTGGATTTGCGTGCAACCAAGTATTAGCTTTACCTTTAATTTTGCTAACCATCAACATTTCAACGTAGTGCCCAGTTATACCATAGATGCTGGCGATATAATTCATCTGAGTAATCCATTTGCGGGCACACGATTCACCAGCAAACTCACTCAATACTTGCATTGCCATTCCCAAGGAAATATCAATGCTTTGATTAAAATTGTACTCCATCTTTTCTTTGGCGACGTTGGCCTTTTTCACCACACGCGCGCTGCTAATTGCGTCGTTGTTTTCTGCACACTTTTGATTTCTGCCTTCCTTCTGTTCGCCGCCTTTTTCGATGCTTATTTGACCCTTTTCTTTCTTCTCAATGCTGCCCATAGCTTCTTCGTACTCATCGCCAACTTCGCTATCGATTTCTCCATCTTCGCCGTTACTTTCATCGCCTTCCTCTTCGTAATCCTCGATGCCGCCGTCTTTGTCGTTTCTTTTGTCGCCGTCTTCTTCGCAATCCTCGATGCCGCCGTCTTTGCCGTTTCTCTTGTCGCCGTCTTCTTCTTTGAAATTTTGGATGCCGTCGACTTTTTCGTTGCCTTTGGCGCCGTCTCGGTTCCCTTTTTGTACAAACATTTCATCAGCCATTTTGCGTATTTCGGTCGGTACTTTGTTAAGACGTAAAATTAATTCTCGCTTTTTACCCGTCGTTGTTAACTTTAGTACACTTAACCACTTTTTTAATTGTTCAATCGTTGCCTCGTTTAAATCCATTTTTTTTGTTAAGTTTTAACTTTTTTAGTTCTTAGTCTTTTCTTTTTAAATTTATTTGGCTTGTGATCGGCCCACTTCTGATTTTGTAGGGGTATAATTTATTGGGTTGCCAAAAAAGTCCTGCGGTATTTTTATTATATTTTTTTTTCTTATTTTACATCGATCTTTTAAGTGACTTAAAGCTTCTTCAAATTTGTGCGGTGGAAAAGAAAACTGTATCGTGTCCATAAACTACACAAATTTTATTAGCGTGTTTCCAAAAATGTATATTATGACCAGATGCGACGAATAAAACAAGAACTACGCGCTTTCAGCGCCAACTAGCGAAAATACCGCAATACTTTTTTGACAACCTAATATATCCCCAGTAATTCAATTTAACACAGTTGAGTATATATTAATGGTTTATAGCCTTATTTGATTTATAGTTATACCCGTTACTCGTAGAGTAAAAGGGTATATTGCAGGGATCGTAACTGTTATGAGTTTAATTTTAAAAAACGCTTTTTAATAATTATGTCATGAGTTTTAAGTAAAACTTAAAGAATAATCTTTGCTCTGTGAGTTTTATATACAACTCGACAAATAAAACTTATTCTCTGAGTTTTATTTTCCGCTTGGAAAATTACAGTTATTCCTTGAGTTTTATATAAAAATCAAAAAATAAAACTTATTCTCTGAGTTTTATTTTTTCCATTAAAAATAAAACTCAAAATCGTTTAGTGGCGGCTGTGTAGGTGATAAAAATGTTTTAAAAAATAAGGTATGGTATTTGACCTATTGGGTTTTTTTTAAAGATTTTTACCAACTGAAATTAATCACCATAAGTATGATTAATTAATTAATTTACGTCGCGCAAAGGAGAAATCCAAGTTTTAATTCATCTTGCGCGGATCTACGGAATGTGATATGGGTGATAGACCACCCCCCACTCGAGTGAAAAATTAAAGGAATTTTGGTATTGGTAATTGTTCTGATATCACACCCGACAACAAAATCCTAGATCCGCCACTGCACTACGTATCCGAACCACTGTACATAAGTGTACATTTGGTCAAGAAAATAAATTCTATATACTGGCTCAGTGATAAGTATCAGCTCCACAAAATAGGGGATAACAACAGAGGTTGTTATAACAACTGTTATGAGTTTTATCTTAAAAATCGCATATATATATACAATGTTTAAAAATGCCAGTGGTGTAAGGTTTAAGCTGGAATTTATTTAAATTTTGTATTTAGCTTCACAAATAAAAGTTGTTTTATGGATTCTGATGATAGCTTGCATCTAAGGTCCGTTAGAATTAATTTGAGAGCAGAAAAGGACCTCTCAACGTTCACTTGGGTAGCTGGCACGGCATGGACCACTCTTGCCATTTGATAGAGGTATGGATATACGAATTTTTTCTCCTCCCAATAACTCGTAACATCCGTATTTACATCAAATACCATACCTTATTTTTTAAAACATTTTTATCACCTACACAGCCGCCACTAAACGATTTTGAGTTTTATTTTTTCGATCAAACTCAGAGAATATGTTTAATTTTTTGATTTTTATATAAAACTCAAGGAATAACTGTTATTTTCCAAGCGGAAAATAAAACTCAGAGAATAAGTTTTATTTTTCAAGTTTTATATAAAACTCACAGAACAACGATTATTTTTTGAGTTTTAAATAAAAATTGCAAAAATAAAAATCATTGCGAACATGTAAAATACAATGTTTTATAATGACAGAGGTATAGTTGTTTTTTTTTTATGAGTCTTCCTTGTCGTTGATTTTTTTGTTTGAAAAAACAAAAATAACAGTTATTTTCGTTCCCTGATTTGTTATGTATGTATGTATGTTCATTATATTCTGCCACCCAGTTCACTTATTTATAAAACTCAATATTTCCCTAAATTATTGATTTCTTATGTATGTGCATCTTTTCTTTTATCCGGTCTGTAATTCGGTAAGTAAATATTAATATTAGGGGCTAGAAACGAGGAATATTTTATTAAGCAAAATTAAAAATTAGCAAGCAAGTACTTGGAAATACATATACATGTGTGTACACTTGGGTGTACATAGATATTTAATGCAAATGAGGAAGTTGCGTTTTATTTTTTAATGGTGTTGTGGCAGGGGAAGCAGTATTTGCCGGACAGTACATATACATATGTACATATGTATGTATTTTAAGGTATTAAAAAATATAACGCTTAATTAACAATTTCCTGCCTAAACTTAATATTTGTTATTTTAATTTAGTCGATTTATTAGTCATGTGGCAGGGGGGAATATAACCAATTCTATCAGTGACTATTCATAAAATTAATTAAACAAAAAAAAATAAATACAAAATTGTTTGGCGCCATTCTCGACTACGTTTTCTAATGCACACATACATATATTTGTATGTGTGTGTGGCAAAAGCTAAAACGTATTGCGGTCCTTCTATTTCCCGCAATTTACGCTCTCCGTGTGTAAGATGAGAGACATTTTTTCGCTCTTCTCTCTCCGTTTTAATTCGTCTGCGCTTCGGTCTTGCTTTGATTTCATTTCTTGATCAGTTCTTAAGTAGAGCCCGACGCGAAAAGATGTCCCAGAAGGAAATGTGGCAATTTTTGCCGCAGCAGCAGGGCTATCAAATGGGGCTCCAGCAACAACAGCCCATGGTCCAGCAGCAACAATCTATGATCCAACAGCAACAGCCCATGGTCCAACAGCAACAGCCAATGCTCCAGCAGCAACCGCTACTGCAGCTACAGCCGCAGCTCCAACAGCATCACTTTCAGCAGCAGCAGTTCCAGTTGGTGCAGCCGATGCAGTCGCAGCAGAAGCAGGAGCAGCAGATGCAGTCGCAGCCGAGTTTGATGTGGGGCTATGTGCAGCCCCAACCCCAGGTCCAGCCCCAGGCCCAGGAAAACCTCTCGGCGCAGCCAAAAAAATTCAAGCTTTTAAGGCCAATAAAAAAGCCCAAGGGCTCAGGTTCCAGCTGGCAGATCCAGCAGCTTTAAAACGAAGTTTTTAATTTAAAAAAAAATTAGTTTAAAGCTAGGCAGGATAATCACGAAATGTATACCCGACTTAGCCGACTGGAATCGGCCTTTTATGGCAACAAATAAAAAGAAAAAATTTAAAAATTAAAACTGTGTCTGCTTTTTTTTTCTTTCTTATTTCAGCAAAAAATAAAAACTACATACTTTTAGTTGTTTTTTTCAGTGCTGTCGTGTACATGTGTTTCATGTATTCATAGCAGTGGGTCAGATCTTTAACATGCATTAGTTTAATATGCATGTCCTTTTATATTTCAGCAAAAAAGGGAAAGCAACGGTAAAGTTCTTGGGTTACATTTTTTCCGTTGCGCCTTTACGGACCTAAAAATTATAACAATTTATATGGTTTTGGAATGCTTTTTTTTGAGTGCTCTTTACAGTTATTGCTGCCAGAATACGCAAAAGACTTTTTTTGGCGGAAATCTATTTGGCCCGGTTTTTGATAGTGTAGTAAAAATATACCATTCAAATTGTTTTTTGCGGTGTTTATTTTTACAGTGTTTTGCCACGCGCTGTTAGAAAACATAAAAGCGGGAGATCGCAGTAGATAGAGAGAGAGGAAAGAATGTAGCAAGTGCGCAAAAGAAGAAGTTAACGGGAAAGCTATCAATTTGGTCAGAGTCGTATCAAGAAAATTTTCCGCCAGTTGTGTTTTTATGTGATCCTCCTACTCTTTGCCTAATTAATAGGAAAATTTCTTTGCATAACCGTGTATTTTGGTGTATAACCGTGTGTGAGCAATAATATTATTATTTTAGTTCGCTTTTCTCGAAATTTTTATTTTTTCTATTGAATGTGCAAATTTGTTGATATCTCTGATGTTAACTTACAAATTTGGTGAGTTATGCCAGTTAGTTTAGTTTTTAACTATTCTTAATTAGTAAAGTCATAAATGATTTTCATTTAAATGAATTTTTTGTTAATTTTTCAATTCTGTGCAGTTGTGATATACCAATTAGCATAATTGCATTTTGTACATATATAAATGCGTGTGGTGTTGTTTTTTAATTGCACTATTTAAACAAAATTGTCTTAATATTTAAGAGCTTCCTGTATGGAGACAGAAATAATACAAACTTTGATAAATCCTCAGTTAATTATCCATACTAGATTAAATTTTATAAACACTTGCTAAATTGCATGAATAAATCGTAGTTTAGTTTAATCTCTGTATTATTCGATTTTGATATTGAATAACTTGCAATATTAACAAAATATTGCCTAAATTTTTAAAAGCCTTCTGTGTTCTTTAAGAGACAGAAATACGGCAAATTTTGAATATTCCAGATGTGTTTAAATATTATAAAAAATTGGCTGAATTGCTGATTGCATGACTAGATCGTAGTTTAGTTTAATCTCTGTATTATTCGATTTTGATATTGAATAACTTGCAATATTAACAAAATATTGCCTAAATATTTAAAAGCCTTCTGTGTTCTTTAAGAGACAGAAATACGGCAAATTTGGAATATTCCAGATGTGTTAAAAAATTAAAAAAATTGGCCAAATTGCTGATTAGATCGTAGTTTAGTGTGATATCCGTATTACTCGATTTTGATTTTTAATAACTTGCAATATTTAAAAAATATTGCCTAAATATTTAAAAGCCTTCTGTGTTTTTTTAGAGACAGAAATAAGGCAAATTTGGAATATTCCAAATGTGTTTAAATATTATAAAAATTGGCTGAATTGCTGATTGCATGACAAGATCGTAGTTTAGTTTAATCTCTGTATTATTCGATTTTGATATTGAATAACTTGCAATATTAACAAAATATTGCCTAAATATTTAAAAGCCTTCTGTGTTCTTTAAGAGACAGAAATACGGCAAATTTGGAATATTCCAGATGTGTTTAAATATTAAAAAAATTGGCCAAATTGCTGATTAGATCGTAGTTTAGTGTGATATCCGTATTACTCGATTTTGATTTTTAATAACTTGCAATATTAACAAAATATTGCCTAAATATTTAAAAGCCTTCTGTGTTCTTTAAGAGACAGAAATACGGCAAATTTGGAATATTCCAGATGTGTTTAAATATTATAAAAATTGGCTGAATTGCTGATTGCATGACTAGATCGTAGTTTAGTTTAATCTCTGTATTATTCGATTTTGATATTGAATAACTTGCAATATTAACAAAATATTGCCTAAATATTTAAAAGCCTTCTGTGTTCTTTAAGAGACAGAAATACGGCAAATTTGGAATATTCCAGATGTGTTTAAATATTAAAAAAATTGGCCAAATTGCTGATTAGATCGTAGTTTAGTGTGATATCCGTATTACTCGATTTTGATTTTTAATAACTTGCAATATTAACAAAATATTGCCTAAATATTTAAAAGCCTTCTGTGTTCTTTAAGAGACAGAAATACGGCAAATTTGGAATATTCCAGATGTGTGTAAATATTATAAAAATTGGCTGAATTGCTGATTGCATGACTAGATCGTAGTTTAGTTTAATCTCTGTATTATTCGATTTTGATATTGAATAACTTGCAATATTTAAAAAATATTGCCTAAATATTTAAAAGCCATCTGTGTTCTTTTAGAGACAGAAATAAGGCAAATTTGGAATATTCCAGATGTGCTTAAATATTATAAAAATTGGCTGAGTTGCATGATAAGATCATAGAATTAGTTTGATCGCATTATTATTCGATTTGGATATTGAATAACTTGCAATATTTAAAAAGTATTGTCCAAAAATTTAAAAGCCTTCTGAATTTTTTTAGAGACAGAAATAAAGCAAATTTTGGAATTCTCAATAATTAAAGCTCCTTTCTTTTACTCAATATGGATGCAAATATGAATATTGAGCTGTTAAACATAGATGGTGCATTGGTGCCCCACTCAGTAGTTCCTATAACAGGAGATGGAGCTTGCCTGTTTAGGGCTATTTCGTATCTTTTACATGAAAATGAAGACTTTTTTGACATTATTCGTCAGGCGATTGTTGGATATGTTGTTCGCCGATGGAATATCTTTGCACAGTACACTTGCAACGCCAAAGGTAACGCATATGACAATTGTGTTGCATACGAAAATGAAATGAGGCTTGCCCACACGTTTGGGTCATATGCAGAGGTAGAGGCTTCATGTGATTTGTATCCTATTAATATTGAAGTATTCCAAGATGGGGTTTGTAGGTCAAACTCAGGAACTATAGGTAGCACTTTAAAAAGGCTGCGCTTTAGTGGTAATCCTGTTAGTGGTCATTACGATTGTAACGAACTGATTCTTTAGGTCTGCTCGCTACGAGATTCGTGCGGCTAGCTCAGTAATGTTGTGTGTTCGTCCCACCAAATTTATATAAACGTGACCGCCCAGTAGATCAGTGAGAAAGCACAGAATTCACGGGTTCTTAGTGGGTTTATTACGGGTGTAACAGTACAGTGATCTTGATATGGCCGTTCGTGGCCGTCGACGACTCCTGGTCGCCTTGATGACTCGGTGCTCTCCTCGTTGACTGAGGGCTCCGGTTCTGTAGCTCCCTCGACGATCTCTGAAGCTCCCTGAAGATCCTTGAAGCTCCCTGAAGATCCTTGAAGCTCCCTGAAGATCCTTGAAGCTCCCTGAAGATGCTCGGCGCTGCTCGTCTCTGCTGCGTAGAATCGACCACTACTCGTAGAGCCTTGAACTCGCCAGGAGATCAGCTGCGCGGGTTTAGGGAAGCGTCACCGTTCCCAGACTAGGGTGAACAGAGGCCGCGATCTCCAGGAATGTCTCCTTTTGATGCACCACCGCCTGTCCCTTGCTCTGTCCCGGATGGTCCCACTAGTGTTCCACTCAGATCGCGCTGGCAGTCCAAGTTACGCAGGGATACTGCCGAGCGCTCCACTTCGCTTCTACGCCTAGTGCAAACGAACGTTCCGCCCTAGCTTCACCCTTTGGCTTACCGTCCCTGACGTTTCCTCGTAGCTCGATCTGTCGTGGTGTGTGGCTGCTTGGCTTGACGTAGCGTGGCTTCTGGTACTCGGGGTCTTGGTCGTACGCCGATCCGGGACTACACGACTCAACCGTAGGGCTCTCCTGGAGTTTTCCACTCGAGACCACAGACGATTGACCGATCTCCCTTCTGCCCGCGAAGTCTACACTCCCTCACTCTCCGCCATGACTCTCCAAACTCTCTTGTCCGAGTTCTCTCTCTCTACCTCGAAGTCTCCAAACTCTCACTCTACACTTCTCGGTCTCCAAACTCTCTCTCTCCGCTGCTTGATCTCCAAACTCTCTATTAGTGAGTTTCTCTCCATTCTCTCTTCGCCGCGCCGCTACTACGGTAATTCGCCGTAACTGGTAAGCGGCCGGCCATCCGCAATTATTGCTGCATCTATTTGTGGGGAGTTATTCAACTCCTCACATTCCCCCCTTACTTCGGGAAATTTTTAAGAAGACTCGTTGCTACTCTCCGGCGTTTCCTTGTGTATCCTAGCCATTGAGTCCTTGCGTTGCTTCTGCTGATTCCCCCGGCGCTCCCTCGTTGCTCCATCGTTGCTCCCTCGACGCTTCCTCGACGCTTTCAACTCCGAGAGTTTCTACGGCGCAAGTCGGCACCTCCGCAGCAATTTTGAGCTTCCCGCGCCGATCCTCCATCTGGCCACACTGGGCATCGATAACCATCGACTATCGATATACCAGCGGGCCCGCAGTTTGAATTTCCCGCGACGATCTTTGATCTGGTTCCGCTCGGAACCGATATTCATAACCTATCGATATCATCGGCTATCGATATTGCAGGTGTAGCGTTGCCACCTGATCGCAGCGATATTCACCATGATATTTCCATTTAGCTTGTGCCCATCGATTGCACTATCGTCTAGTGCCAATCGACCGCCTTATCGAGGCGCCCCCGTCCCTAGTACATGGTGATTTTGCAGATTTCTAGGTAAGTTTCTTCCATTTTCTTTATCCTTTTCTTTCCTCTCATCCTTTTCTCCTTTCCAGGCTCCTTCGCCCTTCATTCGCCCCCGGCTAGTTGCTCTTGGCTGGCAACGTCGACATCGAGTTCTGAGTGCAATTCGAATTAGCTTCGCCAATCGAAGCAACAGGTAAGCATTGGTTTGTTTACTTTCATTTGTCCTCAGCTAATTCCCTTTCTTTTCCATTTCAGATGCCGATTAAACTATGTATGCTCCTTTCCTCTTTCCCTGGTTTCAGCCGTGCTACCCCCGATATACGCCGTTTCGTGTTTGTGCCTTTTTTTGTTTATTTATCTACGGCCGCTGCTCGTCAAACAGCCTCATGCCCGCGGGACCCAGCCTTACGCGGAACGCGCGTCGGTCGACCCTCACGAGCACGCTTCGCCTGCCTCCCAGGATGCGTGCCTCTCTCACCGCCTGCACCGCCGCGATTCCTTCGGGCCACTCGTCCTTCTCGAGCTCGCGCCACCGCTGTCCTTCGGGCGCCGACGTCTGCCGCATCAGCTTCGGCCTCGCGACCTCTTCGACGGCCTCCGGCGCGGAATGCTGCCTCTTGAGCGGCGGCCGTCGACATGCCAGCGGTTCCGGCCAAATCCACGGGCCCCTCTCGAGCGGATCGTCCTCCTTCGTCGCGTTGTCCGCGGCTGCTCCCGAGCACGGTGACGCGGGTGTCGCCGGCCCGGTGCTCGGCGTCGGCGGCTTCCAGGAATCCGGTGTTGCGGGTGCCGGCGTCGTCAATCCCGGGTTCTGCGTCATCGCTGCCTCTGGTCTGCCTCGGACCCTCGGATCCCTTGGGCTCACGCGCGGTGCCTCCTCGTAGATCCGTGGCTCCTCCGCCGCGTTCGCGTCCTCCCAGATCCGTGGCTCCTCCGTTGCCGTCGCATCCTCAGCGGGTCCTTCCGGGCACGTCCACGTGATGGTTTGCTGCCGCCACCGCTGTCCATCTACCACAAACGTTCGTGAGCTGTGGCTCACATGCGCCGCCGGAATGTCCGTGCGGATGTGGTGATCCACCGGGCTCGATTGTTGCTGCTGCGGTTGTGGCGACTCGGGTTGTGGTGGCTGCGGCGTCTCGGGTTGCGGTGTCAGCGGCGTCGGTTCGGGTTGCTGCTGCTGCGTCGGTTCGAAACGAGGCGTGGGTGGTCGTGCGGGCCTCCACTTGGGTGACCCCTCGTACCGCGGCGTCGGCGGAATCTCAGGCAGCCACCGCGGCGGAGATGGTGCCCAGTCCATTGCCACTTCGAGCGGCTGGATGCGGGGCTCGGGCACGTACCTCGGCGTCGGAGGGTAACCCGGATTCTCCCACAGCTGCTGCTCCTCCTCCTCGGCCGCCCGTAATTGAACCTGCCATTCCGACGAGTTCTCCAGCTGCCGTCGCTCCTCACACCGTCGGTGGTTCTCCAGCGTCGCCGCTACGATGTAGCCGACATAGTCGCTGGGTTTCGGCAGGTCCCGGGGCTGCATGGGTCCCTGCTCGCCCGGCGCTGCTGTGGCCTGGGGTGGTTCCTCGCTGGCCATCTCGGCCTGGTCCCCGATCGTCGGCTGGTCCTGGGGTGGCTCCTCGCTAGCCCACTCCACCTCTGCAGTGCCCGTCGGGATACGGCCGTTGCTGCGGTCAATCGCCCTCCGGATCCGCCATCTCCTCTGCTTGCCCGGCTCTTCGTCCTGGACGTCGCTGTCGGAGCTCACGACCGGATCCGGGACACCTCTCTTCGGGATCCGCCGCGGAGTTTGGGTGGGCCGGGATGTTGACCGCCCTTGCCCCGTGCTGGATCCTTCGGCGGGGTTGTTGGTCGCCAGGACGCGACGGGCTTCACTCCTCGTGATACGTGTGCTCATTTTGCTTGCTGATTTTAGATTGTCAAACTGGAGCCGCGCTCCCTTTAACGATACCTCGGTTTCGCGTCTTCCTTTTTCTCCGATGCCGCTATTTCCTTCGCCTTCCTTATTCTATGCGGACAATACGGTACAGTTTTCTGTTCCGTCTTCTCCCTTCCTTCGGCAGATATTTGAAACGTGTGCTCTGGTCAGTTCCAAACGAGACTTTGGGTGCTTTGGTTCGTTTTCCTGACGAGTTTCCCATTTGGCATTTTTTTGTAGTTTCCTTTAGCATCCTTGGAAGTATCCTTAGAGGTGTCCTGTAGTATCCTTGGATAGTCCTTGGAGTTATCTTGTAGTATCCTTGGATAGTCCTTGGAGATATCTTGTAGTATCCTTGGATAGTCCTTGGAGGTATGTTGTAGTATCCTTGGATAGTCCTTGGAGGTATCTTGTAGTATCCTTGGATAGTCCTTGGAGGTATCTTGTAGTGTCCTTGGATAGTCCTTGGAGGTCTCTTGTAGTATCCTTGGATAGTCCTTGGAGGTATCTTGTAGTATCCTTGGATAGTCCTTGGAGGTCTCTTGTAGTATCCTTGGATAGTCCTTGGAGGTATCTTGTAGTATCCTTGGATAGTCCTTGGAGGTCTCTTGTAGTATCTGAACAGATTCCGTCCGAATCTGTGTTGCTGGGGTGGCAGAGGATCTGCAAACGCACTTGTTGCGGGTGTGGGCGAACGTTAATAAAAAACACGAAGCACACGTCTTGGCTATTCACTGGTTTTATTTGCAATGGCCGCAGCCACCGGTTGGTGTTACCGTATAGCGATCTTACAAAAACGTCGGCCTTTTGGCTCAATACGCAGTTTTACATTATTTCGTTAGTGTGAACATTCTATTACTAATAAATGTGGTATTTACAATGCAGAATTAGTTAATGTGAACATGATTTTACTAATGAAACGTGGATTTTACAATGCGGAATTATTTAATGAGAACATGATTTTACTAATGAAACGTGGAATTTACAATGCGGAATTATTTAATGAGAACATGATTTTACTAATGAGATTCTGAAGTTAGCGTTCGCTAACATGCCGCCCCCTTTGCCAGGCAAGGATCCGAGCTTAGTCCAAAATTTCCTTCAGCTTGGTGAGATTACGGATTGCCTCTTGCAGATGCAGCAAAGGGCGAGATGATGGCTTATATTGCCTCGTTTGGTAGTCGCTGGAAGCACGACGTGTCGTTGAACGGCTTCTCCTTTCCTCGACTTTCCGCTTGGGTGTGGTGCTTTTAGCCACAACCTTAGACTTCTGCTTGTTGCTTGGTGATTTGGAACGTCCTCCGTTGTGGACAGCGTGTAAGAGGGTGTGGTGCAAATCTCCACATCGATGGCACACTTCCTTTGACTTGCATTCGTGCAGCCTATGTGTGGATGCCAGGCAGTTGGCGCAATATCCCATTCGTCGAGCCGCCTGTCGTCGTTCTAAGGAATCCAGTTTAAGGAACTTCGCGCAGAAGCGAAGTGGGTGCCCTTTGTGGCACATTCGGCATTTGTGCACCATCTATTGGAGAGATAAACTTTTATTAGTGATGCTTCATTATCGGGTGTTGATGAACTGGTGGGAGGGTGCTAACGGGTTGAGAGCTTAGTAGTCTTATTGATCTTGTAGAGAAGGGGTCTCTTTTTTGGGAAGAAGAACTAGTTTTACAATTGGTCGGGTTAGTGGGCCTGATCTTGTTTGTAGATCAACCACGCGAGTGTTTTGATCGCCACCAGGGTGTAGCTTGATGACTCTGCCGAGTCTCCACTCAGTTGGAGGGCAGTTGTCCTCTCTGATGATAACAATATCGTCAAGGTTAATGTTTGCAGCAGGGTGCTTCCATTTATACCTACGATGGAGTTCATGTAGATATTCATGTCGCCATCGGTTGCAAAACTCTTGATACATGACCTTTTGCTTCTGCCAACGATTTTGGATGGACAAGCTTTCGTTTGGGTTTTCTGGAAGGGCCATTAGGGGGGCTCCAGTTAAGAAATGTCCCGGGGTTAGTGGTAGCAGGTCTTGTGGGTTGGATTTGGGGATCCATAGGGGTCTTGAGTTTAAAACTGCCTCTATTTTAGCAAGAATAGTGGCAAATTCTTCTAGGGTGAACATGCGATTGCCTACTACTCGAGTAAAGTGTTTTTTAAAACTCTTTACAGCAGCTTCCCATAGGCCACCCTTATGTGGGGCACGAGGGGGTATAAAATGCCATTCTATTTCATGGCTACTGTATTGCGTGGCGATATGTGCACTTGCGGATTGCATAAAAGCGTGGAAGTTCTTTGCAAGTTCTTTACTAGCGCCTACGAAGTTTTTTCCGTTATCGGAAAACACTTTCTTCGGTGTTCCTCGACGGCTGACAAAGCGCTCAAAGGTTTGCAGAAACGCCTTGGAGCTGAGTTCAGAGACCGGTTCTAAGTGGACTGCTTTGGTCGAGAAGCATACGAATATGCAGACGTACCCTTTGACTAGTCGATTAGTCCTTAGTAGAGAGGCCTTTAGGTTAAAGGGACCCGCAAAGTCTACGCCTGTGATTGCAAACGCACGGGTGAGCTGCGTTCTTTCGGGTGGAAGAGCCGCCATTATTTGCTGTTGTGCATTCTTCCTAAAGCGTGTACATACGACGCATTGGTGGATGCACTTTTTGACGAGCATGGCTAGTTTTGGAATGAAGAACTCTTGTCTGATTGCTCGCATCATTAATTGATTCCCGGCGTGAAGAAGTGTACGGTGTATGAATTCTATAAAAAGCGAACTAAGTCGTGATTTGGTTGGTAACAGTATGGGATACCGTTCTTTGTAGGGGATGTTAGCATTTGCCAATCGACCGTTGGCGCGAACCTGTCCTTCAGAGTCTAAAAAGGGATTTAGTGGGCACAGGCTGCTTTTTGTCGACAACGGTATTTTGTTGAGTAACTGGGAGTACTCTTTGGGATAAAAGAACCGTTGGGCAGCTGTTATTAATCTAACTTTGGCAAGCTTTACTCGGGAGGCCATTGTACTATCGCAGTTTGAGTGTGCTGGGTGCCAACTTAGTAAGCGAGCTGTTGCTCTTAAGGCCCTTGAGTATGACGTATATTGTTCACAAATGTCATAGTCATTGGATTGAGTGAAGAAAAGGTTGACATGTTTTTCCTCTGGAGGAGTCTTTGAGGGCATGTCACCTTTTGGCCATTTATCTTCCGAAAGAGTGAGCCATTCTGGCCCGTGCCACCATAGAGGAGTAGCTTTTAACTCTTTTGGATTACATCCACGTGTGCCCAGATCCGCAGGGTTATCTTTGGATTGGACATGGTTCCATTGGGCATTGGGAGCTTTAGATTTGATGATAGCTGTGCGGTTAGCTACAAAAGTTTTCCAAGCCGTGGATGGCTTTTCTAACCAAGCTAGCACGATAGTAGAGTCGGACCAAAGATATATGTTTTCGCTTGGTAGCTGAGTTGTCTTTAACACATGCGCTGTAAGCCTAGCAAGCAGATGGGCGCCGCAGAGTTCTAACCTAGGGAGGCTGATTGTTTTTAATGGTGCTACTTTGGTTTTTGTGACTAGCAGATGAGATTGTATGGAATTTGACGTAGCGGTACGGACATATATCGCCGCACAATATGCTTTTTCAGACGCGTCCGAAAAGCCGTGTATTTGGACCTCTTGGGTTGGACTGTACCCTACCCACCTGGGTATTGTGAGAAGCTTTAGTTCATGTAATGCGGCTATGAATTTGTTCCATGTGGTCAGAGTGTTTGGACTAACGCATTCGTCCCAATCTTGCCTTTCTTTCCAAAGGGATTGGAGAAGCATTTTTGCCTGTATTACAATAGGCGTGAGCCATCCTGCCGGGTCGAACAAAGTAGCTGCGTGGGATAAGATTTGTCTTTTAGTAATGGTCTTACATGGAGTGGGTGCGCGGATGTTGTATTGGAAAACATCTTTGCTTGCGTTCCATTTAATTCCCAGCGTATTAGTTGTGCTTGCCTCTGCAACTTTCAGAAAATCTCCGTCTAGCAAGTCTGCTCTAGGAATGATTTGTAAAAGTTGTTTGTGATTGGCCGTATTCTTTTTTAGCAGAAATCCTGCTGATTTGAGAGCATCACGGAGTTGGGATTGAGCGACCTCTGCTCTTTCTATAGAGTGATCTCCGGCTAAAATGTCATCGACATAGGTTTCCTGAAGAATTATTTTACTGGCCATGGGATGGCTTTCCTTACAGTCCTGGGCCAGCTGCCGGAGAGTGCGTATAGCGAGAAATGGTGCGCAGTTAACACCGAAGGTGACTGTCTTTAGCTCAAAGTCTTTTATAATTGAACTTGATTGTGGTCGGAAAAGAAGTCGTTGGTACTGGCGATCGTCCGGATGGACTAGGATTTGGCGATACATTTTCTCAATATCACCATTGAAGACGTATTTGTACAGTCTCCAGTTGAGAAGGATTCCCAACAAATCGCTCTGGAGTGTAGGCCCTTTGTGAAGTACATCGTTTAGAGAGAATTGTGTGGTCGTGCGACGAGACGCATTAAAGACTACACGAAGTTTGGTCGTTTTGCTTTCAGGTCGAACGACCGCGTGATGAGGCAGATAGAAGGAGAAATATTTGTTTTTAATGATGACTTCGAAAGGTTCGGCCTCTGTCATGTGGCCCAGGTCGACGTATTCTTGCAGAACATTGTCGTATTGTTTTCGTAGGTCGCTGTCTTTGCTCAAGGATTTGTGCAAGCGAACATATTGACCCATGGCAGTGGTTCTTGACGGACCCAGTGTCACGCTTTCGGGAAATTCGGATTTGAACGGGAGTCGAACCATATATCGTCCATCTGAAAGCCTTTGCGTTGTGTCTGCGAAGTATTGTTCGCAGAATTCATCAGCTTCAGAAACTAACTTAGGTACAGATATTTCCTCAACTTCCCACAGTTTCTGCAGCATTGTGCCGATTTCTGGTACTGAGTCTTCCACTATTGTTGAGAATGAGCACGTATGATGGCTGTTGGATAACGGACCACTGATTATCCATCCAAAGATGGTAAACTGAGCGAGAAGGTGGCCATTAAGCGCAGTTTGAATGCCTTCTAAAAATATCTGAGGGGTGACGTCGCTGCCTAATACAAGGTCTATATCTGCGGCTGTTGAAAAATTGGGATCAGCCTTTTCAGTGATAAAGGATCGTTGCGAACCTTGATCTATTAAGGCACGCATTCGAAAATTGTCGCCTTTATAGTTTACGTACACCATTGCAGTGGGAAGAATTACCTGCTGGTTTTGAGATGCGTGGTTTGCTGTTATTTCTTGAGAATCGTGCTCATTGGGTCTAGAAGGAAAGTGTAACAACGTGTGGTGTGTTTTTTGGCATACGTTGCATGTCTTTTGACTTTTGCAGTCTTTCGTCGTGTGATTGTATGCCAAGCAATTTATGCAAACTTTTGCTGCTTTAACAAATTGGAAACGATCTTGAGGTTTAAGTTTTTGAAATTGCATGCACTGTCGTATGTGATGGGAACCTTGACAATGCTTGCAGTTCTGGTCAGATAACGTTGAATGAGACAGTGTTGGCTGCTTGTACGGGAATTTTGTGTTGTTAGGGACACAGGGTTTTACTGGGGTGATCGCTGCTAGTCGTTCTAATACTTCTACACGGGATGTGAGGAAAGTTGTCAGCTGCTGCCAGGTTGGTAACTCTTTTCTTTTTTCAAGAGATTGTTCCCACAACGACAGAGTCAGCTGTGGTAGCCTGGACGAGCAATGAAAGACGATAAATGGATCCCAATTATCGTTCGGTACACCTTGAGCTTTCAGTACTGCGAGACAACTTGTGATAGTGGTTTGGATTTTTTGAATTTCCTTGCCATCCTCGTTCGTGAGTCGCTTGATTTCAAAGATCTGTTTTAATTGGGTGTCTACCAGGAGTCTTTTGTTTTCGAATCGATCGTTTAGAGCGTCCCAAGCTAGTTGAAAGTTATCGTCGCATAGGGGAAAACGCTTGACTATTAAACCTGCTTCTCCGCGAGTTTTATGTCGAAGATGGTATAGCTTTTGAGCTTGGGTCAGTTTTGGGTGGTTGGTATAGACAGCTGTGAACATGTCCCTAAACGAGGGCCAGTTCTCATAATCCCCATGGAATGGTTCGGTGTCGCACAGTGGTACTTTCATGTGACTTGAGTCGTCAAAAAGGTTGGTTGAGTTTGTCAGACCCGATGAGTCTAAAGAGGACCTGTTTACTGCGAGTAAATCTTTAAGATGTGCTTTGACTCGAAACATTTCATCTTCGCATTTATTAAATGTATCGAATGCGTCGGATTGATCACAATTTTCTTCTCCTGAGGTCATAGCATTTCGAAAATCTCGGTCGACTTCGTTGAACATTGCGTCTAATCGAGCTAGGCGTTCCGAGGTCACTGATTCGCGCGGATCTAACACAAATGTGTTTGACTTGCCGCAGAACTGGAGAAGTTTGGAGGTGGAAAACGAAAACATTCTATTCGCAGACATTTTTTTACTTTCTTACCCTGGGATTACTGAATGTGAGTCGAAGTTAGGAATCTTGTTAGCTAGTCGGAGACTTAGGTATTCGTGGGACGAATTAAAAAAAAAAAAAAAAAAAAAAATGGCAATCGAGCCTGTCTATTTCCGGATGGAAATATGAATATTTTGTTGGTATTCCGTTGGAAGAGGTGAATTAACCCTGTTTATGGTGTTACTTCAAGATTTAGGAAGAATATGTGAGTATTTGTAGACTGGGATAATTTTCGTATATTCAATGTGTGAGAATTTTTTTTAACGTATTGTAAATATATAATTTTTATTCGGTTTAAAATAAATGTTGTTATTTTAAATCGTGGGAGAAATATATGTGTTGGGTAAGGGTTAAAGTTGTATACAATCTCTTCGTGTTGTTGTAAATATATATAATTTTTAATTGGTTTAAAATAAATGTGGTTATTTTAAATTGTTGTGTAAATATATGTGTTGGATAAGGGTTAAAGTCGCATACAATCTCTTCGTGTTGTTGTAACTGTTTATATATTTTATTTGGTTTAAAATAAATGTGGTTATTTTAAATTGCTGTGTAAATATATGTGGGATAAGGGTTAAAGTTGCTTGAAATTTCTTCGTGTTGTTGTAAATGTTTATAAATTTTATTTGGTTTAAAATAAATGTGGTTATTTTAAATTGTTGTGTAAATATATGTGGGATAAGGGTTAAAGTTGCTTGAAATTTCTTCGTGTTGTTGTAAATGTTTATAAATTTTATTTGGTTTAAAATAAATGTGGTTATTTTAAGGGTTAAGGGTTAAAGTTGCTTACAACCACTTCATGTTGTTGTAAATATTTAATTTTTATTTGGATGTGTGTGTTGACGCCTGAAAACTTTTTCAGGCACGTGTTGCGAAAAATTATAATGTATGTATGTGTGCGTAGTATGTACGGCTAAAAATTAGGTTTAATTCCACTTAAATTCACGTGTTACCAATATTTAATTTGTTTGTGCAAGTAGGTTAATTTTTTGTGTACGGATTTATGTGTTTTTTACGGCTGAAAACTTGTCCTGCACTTGTTGCAAAAATTAAGATATATGGATGTGTGCGTAATATGTACGGCCAGAATTTTAGTTTTAATTTCACTTAAATTCACGTGTTTAATTTATTTCTCGAGTACGTTAATTTTTATGTATGGATGTATGTGTGTGTTCACGGCTGGATGTGTGTGTGTTCACGGCTGAAACTTTTCTGCACGTGTTGCGAAAATTTATAATGTATGGATATGTGCGTAATATGTACGGCTAAAATTTAGGTTTAATTCCACTTAAATTCACGTGTTTAATTTATTTTCGTGAGTAGGTTAAATTTTATGTATGGATGTATGTGTGTGTGTTTTATGGCTGAAAACTTCTTGCACGTGTTGCAAAATTTCGTATGTGTATTTTATAGGTTAATTTTTGTATGTATGGGTGACATGAGTGTCTGGTAAAATTGCTGGTTGCTTTTTCTCGTCGAAGGACCATGAACAGATTCCGTCCGAATCTGTGTTGCTGGGGTGGCAGAGGATCTGCAAACGCACTTGGCCGCAGCCACCGGTTGGTGTTACCGTATAGCGATCTTACAAAAACGTCGGCCTTTTGGCTCAATACGCAGTTTTACATTATTTCGTTAGTGTGAACATTCTATTACTAATAAATGTGGTATTTACAATGCAGAATTAGTTAATGTGAACATGATTTTACTAATGAAACGTGGAATTTACAATGCGGAATTATTTAATGAGAACATGATTTTACTAATGAAACGTGGAATTTACAATGCGGAATTATTTAATGAGAACATGATTTTACTAATGAGATTCTGAAGTTAGCGTTCGCTAACAGTATCCTTGGATAACTTTCAATGCTGTTGCTCGTTTGTTGTTTCTGCCTGTTGCGGTCGCTCGCTTGTTTCTTGTTTTTCTTGTTGTTTAAGCTCGCTTAAATGTATGGTCCGCTCTTTCTTTGTGTTTACATGGCGTATTTTGCATATTACAGGCGAAACAAAATCCACGACCTGGAATGGCCCGTCGTATCTAGGGGCCAGCTTTGCTGCAAATCCTTCGGCCGCTTTCGATAAATGGTGTTCTTTGGCCCACACGACGTCGCCCACCGCTGGTGTCCATTGCCTTCTCCTTAGATTATAGTGCCTGGCTTGATCCTGGGAGGCTCTTTCCAGATTTCGCCTCACGATCTCGAAAATCTCTCTGAGTTTGTTGGCGTTTTCGTCCGGGGTTTCGGTAGCTCGTCCGGTCCCCAAGTTTTCTCGATCGTAAAGGGCGCTCGGTAGTCTGGGCTCTCTGCCTTGCGTAAGAAATGCCGGGGTGTAGCCAGTGGATTCCGAAACGCTGGTGTTTACTGCAAGCATGATTTCCGGCCATTTCTCGTCCCAATTTCTCTGGTCCTGCCCTGCGAACTGCGCGATCATCGTTTTTACAGTCCTATTCGCTCGCTCGGTCGGGTTCTCTTGCGGGGTGTATGGAGCTGTGAACTGTTGTTTGATACCCATATCGGCTAGGAAACCCTTGAAGATTCGGCTAGCAAATTGTACTCCGTTGTCCGTTATGACCACCTTCGGGACCCCATACCTTGCGATTATCCGTTCTCTGAAAGCTTTCTTTAGTGATTCGGCCGTCGCGCTGCGCAGTGGTACTAACTCAGTCCACTTGGAGAACCGGTCTATCAGTACACCCAAAAAAAAATTACCATAGAAACTAAACTATTTGTACATTAAAAGTAAACTATTGAGTGTCAAAAATTTCTCGATACTCTGAGTATTAACCTAATGACTTCGAAAGTGTTAAAATGAAACTTGTAAGGGGCGGTTTTATATCAAATACAATTACACTTTCACTGTAAGCACGTCCGCTTTATTCTGCTTTTGTACCAAGAATGATTAACATTAGCCCGATTACAGAGTATGTTATTCTTAATGTTAACTTAACAGTCGTTTATCGGTCGTAAGGTGACCATATACTCAGCCTACTACAATTCGGCCATCCTGCGACTTGGATCCCCTGATCCTGAGATTCTTAAAGCGAAAGTTAAAGCTAAATTCATTACTTATCATCTTGTTACAACGTTGAATCATTTAATTTTATGTCTTACAATGATTTCCTTTTCCCTATCCATGGTCTTATATTTTGAGCACTCCAGACACCCTTGTACGGATTTCGCGATACTTGAAAGCCTTCGACGTCCTGCAACAAGAACCTGTCGTTCCTGAGCACTTTGGCTACAACATATGGTCCTTTATTCTTGGGGATCAACTTTCTAGCAACTCCTGCTGTGCTATCAAAGTTTTTTACCATGACGTAGTCCCCCTTTTTATAGTCCTTGGTCTTTTTCTTTGTTTTGTCAAAATAAGTTTTATTGTACGCCTGAGCTTTAATTTGATTATCAATTGCTTTCAGTCGAATTTCCTCTAAACTTTCTGTAACAATCGTATCTTCTAATTCTTCCAATTTTTCCCTGAGCTCATCCACGATCTTTCCTTTCTGTTGAACCCCAAAAAGCATTTTGCTCGGGATCTGTTTAATGCTTCTGTGTACGGTGTTATTTAGGGTGAATTCTACTTGTTCAATTACTTTGTCCCAATGTGCCCCGTTTTCTGGCTCCGTAAGTTTTGCAATCATAGGCCCAATGCTCCTGTTTATACGTTAGCTTGTGGAGACCCTGTTGCAATTTTCAGGTGCTTTATGTTCCTCTGAGACAAAAACTGATCAAAATCGTTAGAGGTAAAGCAACTACCTCTGTCTGACACAATCGATTTTGGTGTGCTATAAGCCCTGAAGTAGTCGCTTAATGCTTTCAAAACTTCCTTTGTACTTGTTGTCTTAGTTGTGTACAGTCGTACGAACTTAGTAAACCCGTCAACAATCAAAAATATATGTTTATTTGCTCTTCCCTTATCTACTGGTCCGTAGTGATCTATGTGCAGTAACTCGAACGGCTTTTCTCCTTTCGGAATGTTATGCAGAAAACCTTCTGATTTCCCCGTTTTTGGAGCAAATGCCACACATTTTAGGCAGTTTTCGATGTGACTACTGCACTTCTCTTTCATCTTATTGAACCAATACGTTTTTAGAATGGCGTCTATCATTTTATCTCTGCCAATGTGTCCAAGTTCATTGTGGTATTTATGTAAAACATGACTCTCCATTTCTTCAGGGACATAAAATAATAACCTGTCGTCGTTCGATTTTCTATACACGACCCCGTTTCTCATTTCAAACAATTTAAGCTGGTTTTTCTCTAGTTGGTCCCTAACCTTTAAAATGTTTGGATCCTTTGATTGGCATATTAACAGATTATCTTCAAAACTATTTGCCTCAACCGTCAATACATGACACCTACTTAGAGCATCTACGTGCTGCATCTTTTTTCCCGATCGGTGAACTACTTCGTAATCAAAATTTTGAAGCTCGAGTGCCCATCGGGCGATCCTTGGATTTAGGTCAACCCTATTTAAAGTGAGGGTCAAAGAATTGCAATCGGTTATTATCTTAAAAGGCCTTCCATGAAGGTAAATTCGAAATCTACGAAGCGCGTATATGATAGCCAATGTTTCTAGCTCAAAGCTGTGGTACTTGGACTCAGTCTCTGTCGTTCGCTTTGAGAAATAGAACACAGGATGAAGTTTTCCATCACATTTCTTTTGCATTAAAACTGCACCGAAACCTAAAGAGCTTGCATCGCAATGTAACTCGACATCGTCTCTGTGATCATAAATAGCCAAGACAGGTGACTCAATTAGTTTTCTCTTAAGACTCAAAAAACAATTAAACTCTTTCTCGTTAAACGTGAAATCCTTGTCTTTCCTTAACATGTCGTAAAGTGGTTTGGCTAAAACAGAAAAATCTTTTATAAAGCGTCTGAAATATGAGCATAAACCCAAAAAGCTTTGAACGTTGTGTAATTTTTCTGGAATCGGAAAGTTTTTAATAGCATCAAGCCCTCTATCATCCGCTCTAATACCTTCTTTAGTTATGAAGAATCCTAAATATTTTATGCTTGACTGCATAAACTCACATTTATCCAGCCGAAGCTCTAAATTATTATTAACTAACCGAATAAATACTTCCTTTAATGTACCTAAATGTTCTTCCATATCTGTGCTAGCCACCATTATATCATCCATATATACAATAACCTTATTTTCTCTAATTAAATCGGAAAAAATTTTGTTTACGAAACGTTGAAAAACAGCTGAAGCATTTTTTATTCCCATGGGCATCCTCAAAAATTCAAATTGTCCTAAAGGAGTCACAAAAGACGTGTACTTTATCGAATCATCGCTCACGAAAACGTGGAAATACCCATTTTTTAGATCGAGCTTTGAAAATACACTTTTGTTTACTAGCTTGTCCAAGAGGTCATCTATTAGAGGCAGAGGATAGTTGTCTTTTATTAGAACCTTATTTAGCTTGCGATAGTCTATGCATAACCTAAGATCTCCAGTTTTCTTCTTTACCAACACGATTGGGGAAGCATATTCCGAGTCACTGTTTCTTATAATGCCTTTATCTAGGTATTCGTCTAACATTTTTTGAAGCTGATCCTTTTCACTATAAGATAGCCGCCTAGGTGAACAACTGAACGGCTTCGATTTTTCTATGTTGATTTTCATTTCGCATCTGGTAAAAGGTATTTCTGGTCTTTTTGCAGTATCGTATAATGTATTAAACATTTTGACGAACCTGCACTTGGTCTCGTAGTCAATTTCATTACCACAGCTATATTCCGGGAATTGATCATCAACTACGTTGATGCTTAACATATCTCCATCAAATGTTTCTTCTAAAACGCTCTTTGTAAGATTTTCGGTTTGTTTTCCTAACAGTTGTTCCCTAAAAGTTTCAATTCCTAACAGTCGGTTCTTAACGGTCTCTTCTCCTACCAGTTGCTCTTTAACAGTCTTATTTCCTAACAGTTGCTTCTTAACAGTCTCATCCTCTTCCAATTGTTCCTTAGCAGTCTCATTTCCTAACAGTTGCTTCTTAACAGTCTTATTTCCTAACAGTTGCTTCTTAACAGTCTCATCCTCTACCAATTGTTCCTTAACAATCTCGTTTCCTAAAAGTTTATTCTTAACAGTCTTGTTCTTAGTCAGGCAATCCGTACAAAAATCATCTGATAACTCAGCCATTGCATGTCGTTGACCCTTCGTCCCACACAGCAGGTTCAAGTTGCAGGTGTGAGAGACGGTGTTCTTTTTGTTAATACTACCATTACTATCCTTAATAGGGTCAAGGGTGTCTAGATTAATGCTTAATCCATAAACATCCATGAAATCCCTCCCGAGAATTGCGTCATGGCTCATGGACTCATCAGCGACAATAATCAAATCAAAATGAATCTTTATTTCTTTCTTCATAATAAAGCACAACGTTTTTCCTTTTACATTAAGTTTGCTCTTATTTATACCATAATATGGAGTGTGAACTTTAATAATATGTATTCCATAGGGGACTTTGGATAGTTTTATGAAAGATATCGCGCTGCCTGAGTCTATGAGACATTCTGCAATGATTGGTATATTAGAATTATGAACAAAAACAATTTGGATGGATCTCACATAGTTGTTGTTGTCGCTAGCGCTCTTCCTCTGAGGGCATTGTCCTACGAAGTGCCCCATTTCTCCGCAAGCGAAACAGGATCCGGGAGCCCGTTTCGGCTTGCGGCAATCCTTTGCGAAATGGCCCTTGGAGTTGCAGTTCCTGCAGCGCAAATCGTTGTTCCCAGGGGCCTCCATTGATGACTTCTTCGGTGCGTTGATTTCATCTATCTGTGGGAGGCAGATATTTGCAAAGGCTTGCTGCATCTGCTCCGGATTGGCGAATCGTTGAATGCGTGCTTGATCCCTTAAGTTCGCTGATGGCACTCCTTCGATGATTTGCTCTAACAGCTCATCTGTGTCCAGGTTGATGGGTTGGGCCAGCATCATCTTCTCCTCAAAGTACATGGCAAAACGCTCGGTTTGCTGCCATTTGCGTTGCTCGAACTTGCGACGCTGCTCGGACTTAGAAGACACTTGCCCGAAAGCCATAATCAGCTGCTCGCATAACCTCTCGAAAGGATCCAGCATCCTAGTAGGGTTGGCATGCAACCAACGCTGTGCCTTTCCCTTAAGCTTGGTAATGAACAGCATCCTTAGGCAATCGTCGGCCAACAGATATATCTGTCCGATATTCTTAAGGTGCTCCACCCAGTTGCGAGCACACATGTTTTCGTCAAAATCTATTGCTGCTTCTTTGGCGAAAGACAATGATGCCGCTGATGCAGCCCGGTTGGTGGCTCTGTCGGCGTTGAAAACGGCGTTGTTGTTGTCTGCTGATTCGAATACTGCCATACTGTTGGTGTTGCCACCCGGTGCGATGCCTAGCAGGGCTGGCGAAACGTTCAAGCTTGCAGTGCTGCCGCCAGATGCGTTGTCGTTTGAAGTCGGTGGCACGATCAGACTGGCAGGGTTGCCAATCGCAGCGTGCACATGCGACTGCGGCAGAATGTTCGAGACTCCGGAGTTGCCACCGACGCCAACTGCTTGTTGTTGTTGCTGTTGTGCGGCGCCACGTGTCTGCGCCTGCCGTAATAAATTGCGATGCGCACCAACTTCTGCCTGCAGCTGCCTGATGATAGCAAGAAGCTCATGTAGCTCGAGAGGATCTCGGGAAATCGCCATCTGTGCAGCCGCTGGTGCGTTGTCCCGTTCGTTGCCCTCGGCGCCCTGAAGTTCTTGGGCGGAAGCGTCGTCTTGATCCTCTCCAGAATTCTCGTTACCGGATTGATCCTCTCCAAGGTTCTGGTTAGCGTCCTCACGTGGTGCTTGGCCGCGCTCTTCAAGAGGGACACGCGCAAGGCGAGCCATCAATTCGGCCTTAAGGCCTTGAGTCGGCATTCCCAACGCGAAAAGCCATCTTTTTAATTGAACCACCGAGTACTCGTTAAAGTTTATGTCGTCCATTGCGTAGATCTGATCCCACTTCTGAATTTGTAAGGGGCGGTTTTATATCAAATACAATTACACTTTCACTGTAAGCACGTCCGCTTTATTCTGCTTTTGTACCAAGAATGATTAACATTAGCCCGATTACAGAGTATGTTATTCTTAATGTTAACTTAACAGTCGTTTATCGGTCGTAAGGTGACCATATACTCAGCCTACTACAAACTTTTGGAAGTTGTCAAGATTAAACTAACGAGAATACACTTTATACTCACTCAGTGTACTGAAAATTAGGCTGGTAGTTTATTTTGTATACTATTTAGTGTACACGCTACGCTATGTGGTCTCAGTTTTATACTATTTTGTGTACATATTATACTAAGTTCGTGTGCTGTAGTATACTTATTAAACTATTTATCAAGATTGTTAGTGTACATTTGAAACTATTTCGTATAATACCTATACGATTTCCCCGCTACCTGTAGTATACAATTTATACTATTTAGTTTAAAATCCCAATAAAATCTCGTTGTATAATGTTTTTCTTTTATTGTTATTCAATATATTATTTTATTATTATTTGATAAATATTCATAAATTAAAATAATTTTAATCTTACATGGGTTACAGTATTCTTATTATAACATTTAACAGGTGGACCTTGAAAAATACTAATATTATTAATTTGTACAAGTATTTTGCGCAACACATACATACATATATGTTTGGAACTCCTTCGCGTGCGCAAAGCACTTGTTTCCATGGAAGCAAGGGGTGGGTTTTTTACACAACCTCTATGTTTATACAAACATTTTAATTTGAGCAATAGAATTGATTTTACACAGAGCAATCAAAATTTGCCAATAAGGAAAATGAAATATTGCACTTTTTATTTTAAAATAAATATTTTACTTACATCTTGACTCGGCACGAATTTCACAGGAATGCAGGACCAAATTCACACAGATAAATCATCATAATAATCACAAACGCGTCAAAAAACGCAAAATCTGGTATCACTTTTTGTGTTCCTATACTCGCTTTTGTCCTGGTTTTACACCAAGGTATATGTACAAATAATCGCTATCGTCCTAGTTTCACACCATAAAAAATAATTTTTCGGTCAGTATAAAATGTATGCTACAGATTGTCACTTTTATAATAATTAGTGTAACATTGAAACTATAAAGTGTAGGCATGAAACTATTTTGTAGTACGTTGAAACTACATTTTCTTTATACTACAAAGGTTTTTTTTGAAACTACAAGTGTAAATAATAAACTAAGTAGTCGAATATAATTAGTTTACAAATTACACTGAAGGTTTACGCCTTATACTCTTTGGTGTAGCACTTACACTACACAGTTTACAGTTTAAACTAATTAGTGTTAATTTAATACTTACACTTTCATACTACCATCAGTATACTTTTAATACAACGCTCATTAAATGTAAACTTTTGGTTTTTTTTTGGGTGTACCAGCAGCATTTGGTTGCCGTGCTTTGAACGCGGCAGGGGTCCGACGAAGTCTGCACATACCGTTGCCCATGGTTCCTCTGGCACCTGCGTTAACATTTTGCCAGCCGCTTGCATTTGATTCGGCTTGAATCTCATGTATATCTCGCATTTTCTCACATGGGCTCGGGCATCTCTGTGCATACCTGGCCAGTAATATCGTGCTGCCAGACGTGCAATCGTCCTTCGGCTTCCGACGTGGCCCGCTGAAGGTGAGTCGTGGTTCTCTTTTAGCACCGTTTCCCTTAGAGTTTTAGGGACGCACATCTTCCACGTTGCGACATCCTCGCTGCCTGCTCTGTGTGGTATGTTCCTGTATAGGGTGTCGCCTTCCATCACGTAGTCCGGGTACTTTAGCGGTTGGGTCCTAATCTTCTCGCGCATTCCTTGAGTCCAGCTGCATGCTGCAGATGCTTCGGCCGCCGATGTCTCCTTGATCCCTCGAAGCGTTTCTGGTAGTGGCTGTCTTGACAGAGCATCCGCCACCACGTTGAGCTGTCCTTTCCGATACGATGTCTCGAAGTCGTACTGCTGTAATTCGAGGGCCCATCCGGCGATCCTTCCTGAAGGGCTCTCAATGCTGTTTAGCCACTTCAGGGCCATATGGTCGGTTACTACCTTAAAGTGGTAACCTTCCAGATATGGCTTTAGCTTCCGGATCGCCCAGACGATTGCCAAGCATTCTTTCTCGGTCGTCGAGTAATTCTTCTCGGCGCCGTTGAGCGTTCGGCTTGAGTAAGAGATTACCTTTTCGCCTTTCTCAGTTTCCTGGGTCAGTATTGCTCCGATGCCGTAGTCGCTCGCGTCCGTTTGCAGGGTGAACGGTTTGTCGAAGTCCGGGCATGCCAGTACGGGATCTGCAACGAGTCTTGCTTTGACCTCTTCAAATGCCATCTGATGTTCTGGTGTCCACACCCACTTGTTGCCCTTGCGTAGCAAATCGTTGAGTGGTTTGACTATTTTCGCGAAATCAGGTACGAATCGGCGGTACCACGAAGCTACGCCCAGGTACTGTCGGAGTTCTCTTACTGTGGATGGTGGTTCTAGTTCGGCGATGGCTGCTACCTTTTCCGGGTCCGTGCCTATTCCTTCGCTGGTCACTCGATGGCCTAGATACAACAGTTCCTTCTTGAAGAATTGGCATTTGTCTGGACTTAGCCTCAGATTTGCTTCTTTTAGCCGCCGGAACACTTCCCTCAGGTTCGCTTTGTGTTCTTCTAGCGTGCGTCCGATCACTATTATGTCGTCCTGGTAGGCGAAAGCGTGGGGTGACATTTCCGGACCAATTACTTGGTCCAAAACTCGTTGAAAAGTCGCGGATGCAGAATGGAGACCGAAAGGCATAACCCTCCACTGGAACAAACCTTTTCCGGGCACCGTGAAAGCCGTGTATTGCCTGCTGCTTTCCTCCAGCGGGATTTGCCAATACCCATCCTTCAGGTCCAAACTGCTGATGTACCTCGCTTCTCGCAGTTGGTCGAGGATATAATTTATGCGCGGCATTGGGTAGGCATCCTTTATCGACTTTGCGTTGATCTGCCTGAAATCGACAAGGAGTCTCCATTTGCCTGTCTTCTTCTTTACCATCACGATGGGGGAGCTGTATGGGCTCTTCGAGTGCTCTATATACCCCATTCCGAGAAGCTCATCCACCTTCGCATTGATCTCCCCTTGAACTTTTGGGTTCTTGGGGTAGTATCGTCGCTTGATCGGCTTGTCGTCTTTCATCGTAATCCGATGCTCTGCCATGTTCGACGTTCCCGTCATGGTGTTGAAGTCGGCTAGCTGTGCCTCTAGGAATTCCGCTGTGTCGTTATCCTCGCTTGTGTGTTGAACGACTGCCACCGATAGCTTTTCCTCGAGCCACCCATTGTGTCGGTTCCTGGCCGGTATTGTGATCTCGTGTCCGGCGCACTTTATTTCGGTTCCGACTTGCGTGAGGAAATTCCATCCTAACACCAACGAATCCACTACCCCTGGTAGTATAAGCAGGCTCATGGTCAATCGCTTGTTTCCGAATGCGATTTCTACCTCCAGCTGTGCACTGATTCCGCCGCATCTCCCGTCTGCCAACCTAACTTGCCGCCTTGTCCTTGTGATCTTTCCAAGGGCAGCCAGATTGTCCGCCAGTTCCTCGCTTATGAAGCTCGCTGTTGCCCCGGTGTCGATTGTGGCTTACCGCTGCGGACAACTGCTGCTCCTCCTCGATCAGCTTGCCAGTAAGTTTGGAGAGGAAGCATTTTGCGATCCCCGCCCGCCTCTCTGCGGTTGAGATCGCTGCCCATTTCCCGTTCTTTGGCAGCACTCTACGCTCCTGATACCCACTTTGCCGCACACCCAGCAGAACAACAAGCGCTGGTTTCGACAGCCGCGTTCCCAGTGCCCGTGGCCGCCGCACTTTCGGCAGGCCTCCTGGGGGTCTGTGATGTGGGTACTCTCCCGTGACCTCTGCGTGGTGATTGGTGGCCTCCACACGGGGTTTGTTTGCTGCCTCTGTTGGTGTTGTAATGGTGCGTATTGCTGGTGTTCATATGGTGGGTCGGTTGCTTGCTGCCGGTGGTTTTGTAGGGGCGGGGTCCATTGACCGTTTCCGCGAGGTTCCTGGACGCCAGTGTCCTCGCACCGTCTGCACGTGATTTGCGCCTGAGCTGCTGGTTTTGCCCTAGCGAATTTGTTCTCCTGGGCAAACATCTCCCGTTCCTTCTTCAGTTCCTCAAACTCGTCGGCTAGGTCCATGAGTGTATCCAGGTCCGCCACTGTGTATGCTCTGAGAACGATCTTTAGACTCGGTGTGCAGTTCTGCCGGATGATGTTGAGGGACTCTGTCGACGAATAATTAAGTGGCCGCATCATTGCCTGTATGTCTATCATGTAGTCCTTGAACGCCTCCCCGTAGCCTTGCTTCCTCTGCTTGACTTTGTCCGAAAGTGTGGAAAAAAAATCTCTCGGCAGGAAGTATGTGTTGAAACTTTGGATGAATTCCGCCCAGGTTTGCCACTGTTTGTTGTTGGAGATGAACCATTTCAGTGCCCTCCCTTTAAGCAATTCTGGCATGGCGCGGGGAATCATATCCAAATCCAGGCCGTATGTGTTTGCGGACCACTCTACTTGTTCCAGAAACTCGAACGGCTTCTCTATGCCGTCAAACTTAAACGACCATTCGCGGACTTGTTTCGCAACCTTCGCATAATCTGGCTGGCTGGGTGTCGGAGTCGGAGTCAGTACCGGTGCTCCCGTTTTTTGTGCGACCTCTGTATTTTTCTTCTGCGGACTTGGCTCTCTCTTCTGTGCCTCCTGTTGCATGTTGTCGATGCTCAGGCTTGCCAATAGGTCTTCCCCTTCGGCCGGAGTCAATGTGATGCTTGGGGCTGTTTTCTCGGTGTATGCTGCCTCCAGCTCGACCCAGATCCCGGCAAGTTTTGGGTCGTTCTCCGTCTCAGAATAGTATTCTGACAATGCCTTCCTTTTGTCGTCTGTTCTTCCTTCTAGAGCGATGTGTAGCCTCTCTGCGACGTAGGCAAAATCCTCTGTCTTGAGGCGGTAAATCCACTTCTTCCACATTCTGCGTTATGTTGCTTTCACTGCTTGGACAATCACGTTTTGGGCGCCAGATGTAACGAACTGATTCTTTAGGTCTGCTCGCTACGAGATTTGTGCGGCTAGCTCAGTAAGGTTGTGTGTTCGTCCCACCAAATTTATATAAACGTGACCGCCCAGTATATCAGTGAGAAAGCACAGAATTCACGGGTTCTTAGTGGGTTTATTACGGGTGTAACAGTACATTGATCTTGATATGGCCGTTCGTGGCCGTCGACGACTCCTGGTCGCCTTGATGACTCGGTGCTCTCCTCGTTGACTGAGGGCTCCGGTTCTGTAGCTCCCTCGACGATCTCTGAAGCTCCCTGAAGATCCTTGAAGCTCCCTGAAGATCCTTGAAGCTCCCTGAAGATGCTCGGCGCTGCTCGTCTCTGCTGCGTAGAATCGACCACTACTCGTAGAGCCTTGAACTCGCCAGGAGATCAGCTGCGCGGGTTTAGGGAAGCGTCACCGTTCCCAGACTAGGGTGAACAGAGGCCGCGATCTCCAGGAATGTCTCCTTTTGATGCACCACCGCCTGTCCCTTGCTCTGTCCCGGATGGTCCCACTAGTGTTCCACTCAGATCGCGCTGGCAGTCCAAGTTACGCAGGGATACTGCCGAGCGCTCCACTTCGCTTCTACGCCTAGTGCAAACGAACGTTCCGCCCTAGCTTCACCCTTTGGCTTACCGTCCCTGACGTTTCCTCGTAGCTCGATCTGTCGTGGTGTGTGGCTGCTTGGCTTGACGTAGCGTGGCTTCTGGTACTCGGGGTCTTGGTCGTACGCCCATCCGGGACTACACGACTCAACCGTAGGGCTCTCCTGGAGTTTTCCACTCGAGACCACAGACGATTGACCGATCTCCCTTCTGGCCGATAGATTTCTTCCCAAGCTCACGATTTACTGTCGCAGGCTTTCACCGCTCAACCTCTGTTCGACGCTCCAGGCTAGATGCGAGGATTAAGTTGAGACAGGAATGCAACGGATCGCCTTGACCTAGCCGTGTGACACCCTCTGGACCTCAGCTACCTGTGTCTCAATTCGGAGATTCCTGGTGATCCAATCCCGAACGTCTCGACGTAGCGATCTTGCTCCTTGTAGGCTCCCACGGCGCTGCTTCCGATTCGACTTGTTGTTGTTCACTTGTAGTTCACTGTACTGGCTGACTTGCTCCCTTTGAATTATCTGGACTGATCTTGATAGATTGACTCTACGTGATCGACTGATGCTGCTGCCAGCGCCCGGCGGCTTTATATAGGGCCTCCGGGTACCGTTATGTCTCTCTTGCGTTCTGCCCGCGGCATCTCTCCACTCCGGGTCCAAAGTCCGCAGTCCCTGTTTGACCCACTTGTCCTTCACGCACAGCCTTAAATTGTTGTTCTGCATGCTGCTGCCGTCCCGCTGATTCTGTTGTTGCACGCCTGTGTGCCGCTCCGTTGCTGAGATGTGGCACTTGTCCTCCTGGTCCAAAGTCCACGGCAGATTCCAAAGTCCGGTGCAGTTCCGTTATTTCCTTTTGCACACACGGTACTCTGGCTCTGCCCGCGAAGTCTCCACTCCCTCACTCTCCGCCATGACTCTCCAAACTCTCTTGTCCGAGTTCTCTCTCTACCTCGAAGTCTCCAAACTCTCACTCTACACTTCTCGGTCTCCAAACTCTCTCTCTCCGCTGCTTGATCTCCAAACTCTCTATTAGTGAGTTTCTCTCCATTCTCTCTTCGCCGCGCCGCTACTACGGTAATTCGCCGTAACTGGTAAGCGGCCGGCCATCCGCAATTATTGCTGCATCTATTTGTGGGGAGTTATTCAAC
>JBAMCF010000200.1:0-26695 GCA_037075285.1 Drosophila lutescens
TCCGGGTATAGCTAGTATTATATAAATCTTTGCAGTTTGGACGTAAGCAGGAAGAGAAGCAACCATTCGAGAAGCACCCTCGCCGATAGCAATCGAATCTCCTAGAGGATTCCTTCTTTTTTGTGAAAAAATAGAAATTGAGGAATATAATAACCATTTAAGATCGTACATAATTAAAAATGCAACAGGAAATTTTATCACTATGGACGGCAGTCCATGTAGTGACGAAGCGCACAAGGAGAGTGTGCGAAGGCGACTACTATTATATAGCCGCAAAATTGAAAATCTGCTGTGATAGTTCGATCGTAATGAGTAATACACCAAATTAAAGGTATTGCTAAAACTTAAAGGATTGCATACCAAGACCTCATGAAAATCAATTGGTTTGGGAGAGAGAGCGGTGAAAGTGTAAAAGTGAAAATTTAGAAATTTGGATCTGTTGGGGCCGGTGGGGATAAATGCCCCCTCGAAATGTTTCCTATTGAAAATACCCGTCGAATGAGGGGTCATATGATAAAATACGCTCCGTTCAAAAGTTATAGCGAAAATAAGATTTTCTTCTTCTTCTCATAATGAAAATTTAATTCTGTTTGTCAGTTTGTCAGTTTGTCCAAAACATGTTTTTAAGTTCTGAAAATTTTATATGACGTTCATCACATCGATATAAAAAACTTTTGTTCTACCACTTTTGGAAAAACCCGCTAGTTTAGCGGGAAAACAGCTATAAATAGCTAAAATTCGGAAAGCCGTAACTTCTATACTACTAAAGCTACAGACTTGTGCTGCATCTCGTTTGAAAGGTATTTGGGGCCGGTGGGGAAAAATGCCCCCTCGAAAAAGATATGAACAAAAGAAAATTTTTTAAAAGAGAGAAAATATTAGAAAGTGTATTTAATGACGAGTGTAATAATTTTTCGTCACAAATGTTGATATCAGAACTTTTGTACGTTGAAGGTGCGATCGTCACTAGTTTTTTACCTCGTTAAGAGGTGTTTTTATTTGATTATAAATAAGCTTTCAGAATTTTTTACCGCACCCATACATTCATACTTACTTAATAATGATAAGACTGCTGTTAGACTTAAATATGTATAGGTATTAGTAATTTGTAATTATGTAATATCTATAATAATAAATAAATAATTAATAAAATATACAGAAAGTGGATAAACAAATTTTTAATTTTTCTGAAAAAATCCTTTTGGAACATTCTTGAAATCAAGAAGAACGTATTCTTGAAATCAAGCACACTTTATAATGAAGTCAAGAAGAATCGCTCTTGAAATCAAGGAGAGTTTCGTCTCGGAAGGGACAATATTACTAAAATCGAGAGCGCCTAATCTTGAGAGAACGGCTACTCTTGAAGTGCCTATGTTTGAATCCGAGAATTTTTCTTCTTGAAACCAATAATACTTTCTTCTTAGTAAGATAGACATTATTAAAACCGAGAACGATTTACTCTTGGAACCAAGAACGCCTATTCTTGAAAACGAGTACGCCAAGAAGACTTTTACTGAAATCGAGAATACTTATTTTCAAAAAAGTAGTCTCAAATCAAGAATACTCGTTCTTGATTTTAGTAAAATCGTTCTTGGCTTACTTTTGAGCACGGAAATACTGAAATCAATAACGTTGAGAACGGTTTTTTTTCTCGGTGTAATTCCAAGATACATATATGTATCTTCAAAGATATCCGAAATTCGACAACCATTTTTTTCAACACACCCACAAAAAAATTTGACGTAAATTTTATAAAATCGTCATACTATGAAAATTTCTCTGACATTGAGATACAATTTAAACATTCAATCACTATTTTTTTAAATATTTTAAATGTGCAACAAACAGCCTGCCAAAATGTTTTTTTTAAGATTTTACATAAAGTTGAAATGCAGCTTTAAAAACAATTTAATTCTGCATACACTCAAAAAAAAAATCGACTAAAATCGCCCTTGGTTTTAGAAAATCGCCTATGAATTTGCTTTACTAGCGATTTTGTCTATATTAAAGAAAGTAGGTTTCTTAAAACAAAGGCATTTTTTTCAAAAATCAAAAGAAAAAAGACTGCAATTTAGAATTTTCTTGCTAGAAAGTAAAAAAATTATTTCTTGCAATTTAGAAATAAAGGTTTTCTAAAAAATAGAAAAAAAATCCTCAAATCCAGAAAATACAAAAATCTTTTTTCGGGCTGCGGGAATCGGAATAATGCCGGTTGTTTCTGTGACGTCACGTCCCCTGCCCTTGTGTTGTTGTTTTTCGTTCTTGTTTGTCATATTATTCGAATTTCCTTTAATTGAGCACATGGGTGATGTATACATTTATGTAAATGCACTTATTTCAAATTGGAACTGTAATAATAACTGAAACGAGTATACAAATTACAAATTATAAATATAAAAACCCAATAACTTACTATTTTGAGAAAAACATCTTGGGTCGCCCCACGCGGGAATCGAACCGCTTGCCTCACGGTTTGCAGTCAAGCACTCTACTAGCTGCGCCACGGAAGCATTACGTGGGGCGCTGTACAAAGTCTATTCACATTTTGTTCTCCTCTTTTTAGTCAAATTGATCTGACTCTCTTCTAGTTTCTTATATTTTCTGCGACCGGATTGGCTTCGCTTTTTTTCTTAGAGTGACCAACTTCTTTTTGGTTCGAAATACATTTAAATTAAATCTGGTATTCTTTTGACAAAGGGGATTCCCTAAACTGTTGAATTGCTGATTTTTTGAATTTTGGTCAGCTGTTAATCAGCTGTTCCATACAAAGTCAACTTTCAGAAATTCCAGCAATTCAACAGCCTCGAGGCTGTTGAAAAATGTGTTGAATCGTTGAAAACCAGAGTTGTCACCTTATTTTACTAAAAGTCGAGGCAGCTCAGCAACATTTTACTATTATAAGTTCGCATTATTTAATTTAAAATCAAATTAGCAATTCTATTAATAGTTTTTCTTACCTAGCTAACTATTTTAGTCAGTAAGAAACAATAAAAAATCTAATTTTACATGTTTTAAGTTCCGTGAAACTTTTCAACACATAACAGCTGTTTGAAAATTCAACAAGAACCATTTTGGGTCGTTTCCTTAATTGCTGAAATTTTCTGTTGAATTTTCAACAATTCAGCAATTCAACAGTTTAGGGAATCCCCTCAATATAACATTTAACAATGACAAGCAGATTTAATTATTTATTCATTTAAAACTGAATTAAAACCAGAAAAAGTGCAGTAGTAACTATTAGATGCTACTCTTGACATGTGTAGCGTTTAATTCCCTACATTTTTACAGGTGGCGAAATTGGCCCAGAGGGGTGATGATTTTACCCCACTATGGGGCGACATTGCCCCACAATAATGGTTTCAGTTTTTAATTTTTAATTTATTTTTAATCGCCAAGGTCATTAAAAAAAAGGAAATATCACATTTTTAAGCTCGGTGCTGACCGCATTCAACTCTAAAAATAGAAATATGATAACGTGACACAAGATGGACAAAAAATAGCCCCACTCTCCCCACTCTCTATGCAGATAGTTCACAGATTTTATTGGTGTTGCCTTTAATAAAGTTTTATCCTTGGCAAGCATTTGTAAGTTGGTTTATGTTAGTACAGGGTACTTAGGAACTGTCAAAAAAGACGTCTGTGACACCGAGATTTGCTTTTCGGGGGAAATTTGGTTGGAAAGGAATTCCTTGACACCCCCGATTGTGTCGTAAAGCTTAGACAATCAGTTCAGCGATTACTTTGGGGTGGCGGATTTGCCATAATTGTAAGGGCTTACAATTACAATTAGGTGCAACCACAAAAGAATTATTAATAAGTCAAATATGCAGTTAATTCCATTCCAACGATGCAATTATGAACAAAAAACATCGATAAATATGATAAAAATATCATTTGCAGAAGATATTGCGAAGTATTTTTAAACAATTTATTTTCAAATGCTTGGCGGAAAGTTTCCGTGTGAATTTTTCGGAAGTTAACGGAGTAAAACCAGAGGGAAATTCGAATCCATGCAGTTCTTTCATTCATGAGCGCTACTCCTAATGGGTTCGAACGGCACGGAGATTCAGTGGCGAAGGCTGTACAACCGCTTTGGAGATTGGACTAATAGGGAGGGCGAAATATTTATACCCGTTACTCGTAGAGTAAAAGGGTATATTGTATTCGTGCAAAAGCGTATTCTTGATCAGGGTCACTAGCCGAGTCGATATAGTCATGTCCGTCTGTCCGTCTCTCCGTCTGTCTGGACAGACATGAATGAACGCTGAGATCTCGGAAACTACCAAAGCTAGAAGGTTGAGATTTCCCATACATATTCTTGGGCTTCCTGCGCAGCGCAAGTTTATTTCAAAAAGGTGCCACGCCCACAATCGCCCACTAACGATTTTAAAATGTGTCTGGCGCCCACACCTTTAAAGATTTTCGAAAAGTATAAATGCAATTTTGTTGTGTATATTTATACCTTTCGAAATGTAGAAGACATTTTTCAAATCGGATTATTCATTATTCGCACTCCCTTTAGCTGAGTGACGGGTATTAGATAGTCGGGACACAAACCCGACTATAGCGTTCTCTCTTGTTTTTACCACTTTATGTACAAATTTGTGTGTGGCTATTAAAAAAAAATGGGAAAAACATATTTTCTTTAAGGGTAGAAGAACTCTTTTAGAATGTGTCATAAACCTTTCACGAAGATATTCGACCTATTTTGGAAATTATACCAGGATGACGGCAACCTCCTTTCTTGTGCAGTAGATATATTTCATTACTTTAAATGCTTTTTCTCGAAACCGTGTTTTTCTCAGCTGCGGATCGTGTATCTCAAACAGTAATGCTTCGATCATCGTGCTGCTTTTACAGAAATGTTTGAAATGAAATTGCTCACTGTCTGAACCTACTTCGTTTATAATTATGTAAGTTAGGTTCAGACAGTTTCTACATTATCTTTTAACAAAGTAAACTTTGTTTCATAAAAATCGGATCTACACAGCGACCTGTGGACGATCCGTAGCTGGCCTATTTCTTATACCCTTACAGAGGGTGTTATAATTTCAGTAAGAAGTTTGCACCGCAGTGAAGGAGACGTTTCCGACCACATAAAGTATATATATTCTTGATCAGCACTGATCAGCACACCAAGCTATCGCGATGAAACTTTCCCAAAAGTCTTCTTTCTATTGCAGGTAGTACATATGTCGGAGCGAGCCGGATCGGACCATAGGAATAATCAAACAAATATATTAAAATTCATTGTAACTTTGTTGGAAGTAGGCATTTGATTTTTGACAACTTAAAAACAAAATTTTAAATAGGCACGCTGAATCTGGAATCTGAATCTGAATCTGAATCCCTGGATGTGCACCGATCGATCGAGTGAGCATTAAACTATAGGTATTTATTTTATCTGCAAGGGTATATAAGCTTCGGCTGGCCGAAGCCAGCTTCCTTTCTTGTTTTTAAAATAGCCGCCATTTTGAAAGGTGAAAAAAAAACATGCCAAGTTACGAAATCCCAGCACTATGCCTTATTGGTTAAAAAAATCACGAAAAACATAAACAAATTGCAGTTCTATATGTGTCTCCCCCCTTAATTACAAAAAAGTTTTAGGAAAGTTGAATTTAAATAAATACTTTTTCTTGAAAAAGAAGTCAGGCAAACCAGAAATGAACTTCCTTAAGTTGATATCCCAAATTCTAAAGGCGATAAGGATGGAGGCGGATCTTAAACTTGTCGGTTTGGCAATACAAGTTTAAATGTTGACGGGGAAATGAATTTAGACCCAACCCGGATTCGCTTAATTGCGGAAATACAAATTCAGAATTTCCTGGAAATAAAGTTGAAATGCAGTGAAATGCAATGCAAGTTTTCAGAAAAAAAGATCAGAGCACGCAATTAAAGAATCTTTTTATACCCTTGCAGAGGGTATTATAATTTTGGTCAGAAGTTTGTAACGCAGTGAAGGAGACGTTTCCGACCCCATAAAGTATATATATTCTTGATCAGGATCAATAGGGAAGTCGATATAGCCATGTCCGTCTGTCCGTCTGTCCGTCTGACCGTCTGTTTCAATTAGACATTTACGCCGCCGAGCCACGCCGCCGTCGCCGCCGATTTTTGTATTTTTTAAGGCGCCGCCGCCGAATCACCAAAATATCGGCGCGGCGGCGGCGTCGGCGTTCGGCGCAATAGCATTTTGTTTGATGCTTTTAAGTAATCGAATAAAAGAATCGATATTGTCTCAAGTCCATCTCCTAATTCTCATCTCTAAGTCTAATCTCTAGAGCATTTCACAGCTGTTGTCCTCGTGTGTTACTTTGCTTTGAATTTTGCGTCCATTTCGTGATTTCATAGAGTAAGTTTTAAATTATATTATTCGTAATACATATATGTATATGTATGTATTCTATATTTTAAAAACAAATAGATGGATAAGACACTGAGCATGTATTCTATCAAACTACAGCGAAGCACAGCTCGTAAAAGCAAAGTGTGGGATTTTTTTGGAACTCTGCTTGTTATTAAGGGGGGGGTAGGGTCTTTGGCACCAAAAAATCGACTAACTTTGCGATTTTTTCTATAAAAACTGGTTGGATGGATTTAATTCAAACCTTTTGTATATTATCCACTAATTTTTATAGCCGATACTATCGGCTAATATATCGGTGGCAAAGCGATTGCTGGAACACTATTAAAAAAAGGCGTTTTGCGGTGTTCACTGTACCTCCGCTAAAAATGATCGGATTTCCATTTTGTTTTTACAATTCGCTTAAGAATTAAAAAAACCCGCCCCCTGGGAAGCCCTTTTTTAAATTTTTTATTTTTAAGAATTTTTTCCGAAAGTCCAAAGTCAAAAATGGGTTTTTCACCTAAAAAAATTGACTTTCGGCTTAAAAATAAAATATTTAAAGTTAAAAAATAAAAAAAAACGCTTCCCAGGGGGCGGGTTTTTTTAATGCAGAAAAATATGCGACAAATTTGAAAACGATCGGTTGAGCCGTTTAGAAATGCCGATGAACACGGACTTTCAAAACGTGGTTTCGAGAAAAACGCACTTAAAGATGCACTTACGTACCTAAAGTCTTAGAGGTTAGGGTACTAGTTTTAGCATAACTTCTAAACTTTTTGTCCGATTGACTTACAACTTTTTTTGTATAATCTTAAGATGTTAATCTACAAGAAAAAAATTAAAAAAAAAAATCGAAATTTTTTTTTTGCAAGACCTTACCCCCCCCTTAATGAAAACAAATCCATTGAAGAAGACAAGGTTTTTTGTAAGCTGTGTTTGGAAAAACAGAAAAAAGTCGACGAAACTACAATATTTTCATGGTAAAACCTATTTGTAACTTAATTAAAATCCCAATAAGATGTAAATTGTTTCAGTGCTAATGTACAGTCATATTCAAAAAACCTGTTCAACAGGAAATCTAAGTCGTCACCTCAAAAATGATCACAATTTACGCGATATCGATTCTCTGGGTACTTCATTGGCTGCACGAGGGACATTACCAAACTTCTTTAATAACACCATGCCAATTAAATCTCCAAGAGATAGAAAATGGGCGCTTGGACGTGATTTAGCTTTGTGGATGGCTAGAGATCTGCTGCCATTTCATACAATAAGCCATAATGGCATTAAAGACTTCTTAAAAAAATATAAAGTTGTAGCAATAAGCCACACACACACATACATACATACATATATATTCCTAAGCAGCTGTTTATACATACATACATACACCTTAAGTTAGGTCACACTAATTGTACATATATACATCGCTGTTACTCCAAGTAACACTATACTTGTCTCGCTCATACACACTATGTACCCAACCCATATGAAATAGCCTAAGCGTGCAGAGTTCTGCTTAATAAAGATCACTTTTGCTGCGACCGTCAAACAATACGTATACAAATCGGCTGTCTACAATTTCAGAAGTGGGATCACTGCGAAAATTTTTTTTTCGCATATCAAACTCTGCCTACAAGCAAAACTAAAGCAAAAGTTAAAAGTACACAAGTGAAAATAGTTAATTCGTGATTAAAATCATGGAAATCATCGGTGCAGACGAGTACTCAGCAGCAGAACTTCGGGGCTGGCTAGAAAAGCTTGGGCTGCCGAAAAGTGGAAACAAGGCAAATCTCGCTGCGCGCTTAAATGGAGTGCCCCCCGAAGCCCGTGGAGTTTGCCCAGTACCGGATCCCAAGGATTTATCCGATGCTGAAGTTGGATCCGAGGAAAGGCCAAATACATATACCGACAACGTAGCAGAACAAGATGGCGCCGGCACCTCATCGCTGGATGCCCGAAACAACGCAGAAGTCTCAAACATCATGAACGTTCCAGAAGCTTCGCTGGAATTGGAATCTCTGAAGCGTCACTTGGAAATGGTCCAATTGGAAAATGAGTTCCTCAAGTTGGAAGTTTCGCGCCGTCAGCCATCTATTAGAGTGACCACATCTTCGACAAGCAATTTGCCAGAACTCCAAAACATCGTTGCCACACCAAATCCAAACAATGTTGCCTCATCGGATTCGGGAAATATTGTTGCAGAAGTTGCCAGATCAGACACAGCATTTTCTAACAACAATTCTTTGCTGACCATGGTCAAGGAAATGCTTCCAGTTTTTGACGGTGCTGCCAACAACAAGGTACCAATTAGCACTTGGATCGCAAAGCTTAATGCAATCATCAAAATGTACAATTTGAGTGATGACGTGACTCGCATGCTGGTAATGTCAAAGTTGAAAGATCGCGCACAAATTTGGTTGCACTCTTCTGACAATCTGCTCTCCCTACCAGCACCGGAACTTTTAACACAACTTGCAGAAGCCTTTCACTCAAAAGAGAGCAAGATAATGTCCCGCCGTAAGTTTCAGGAGCGAAAGTGGCAACACTCTGAAGACTTCGCCACTTATTTTAACAACAAAACACTTTTGGCTGCGCACATCCGGATTGACGACGAGGAGCTAATCGACAGTATTATCGAAGGAATACCGGATACCCTTCTACGACAACAGGCACACATGCATTGCTTCAATTCGTCTGCACAGCTGTTGCAGGCATTCGCCAAAGTTTCTTTGCGAAAACCATCCCCGGAAACCAACCCGGACCCGCTATAAGATGCTTCAACTGCAACTCCATTGGACACTTCGCGGCCGATTGCCGCAAACCTAAACGCGCATACGGAGCTTGCTACGGATGTGGAAGTCTGGAGCACCTTATATCCCATTGCAGCGAGAAGAAGAACAAAACCAACAACGAATATGTGAGACCGTTTAAAATTTTCTTTAATTCAGAACCTAATCAATGTTTATCTGCAGAATGCCTAATCGATTCTGGGAGTCCAATTAGTTTTACAAAATTATCCTGCGTTGAAAACATTCTGAGAAGCAACAGCATTAAGTTTAGTGAAAACAATATTACGAATTACGTTGGCTTGAATCACAGCCCTTTTGATATATATGGAAAAGTATCCTGTTTTATTATTATGAATAAAGTGAAATTTAATTTTGATTTACTAATTGTGGCAAACAAATCGATGGCATATAGTACTGTTTTAGAAAGACAATAAGTTGCACCCGGTATTCTATTTTTCAAAACGCACGACAGATGTGGAGGCCAAATACCATAGTTTCGAACTAGAAACGCTTGCAGTTGTTTACGCGTTACAACGCTTCAGGATATATCTTCAGGGAATAGAGTTCAAAATAGTTACGGATTGTAGTGCTTTTACTCTCGCGTTAAATAAAAAGGAACTATGCCCAAGAATAGCTCGGTGGGCGCTTTTCCTTCAAGATTATGACTATACTTTAGAACAGCGGTCGGCAGCGCCCTATTAAGTGAGCATAGGGTTTTGTTCTGCCCAGCCGCTGCTCGCTCACGTATACTGTATAACAGCGGTCTGCACACTCACTCTGATGATCTGCCCAGTGCAATTTACTCATACAAATATTAAACAAAACGTTATTGTATGTGTGTGCCGACCGCTGCTTTAGAACATAGAGCTGGTAAGCGTATGCAACATGTCGATGCACTAAGTAGAAACACACACATACTAACGATTGATTCTAATTCGTTTGAGGAAAACCTAGTTATTTGTCAAAGTAGAGATGAAAAAATAAAAAGTATAGTAGAGCAACTTCAACAGACAGAACTTAAGGATTACGAAATGCGCAACGGAATAGTCTACATGAAAAAAGGATAGGGATTCTCTTTTATTTTATGTGCCAAATGAAATGGAGAGTCATGTTCTGTTTAGTTACCACGATCAGTTAGGACACGTAGGAATAGATAAAATGGTAGAAGTTATTTCAAAAAGCTACTGGTTCCCCAAAGTTCGTGAAAAATGTAAGCAACACATTAATAATTGTTTAAAATGTATCGCCTATTCTGATAAGTCTGGAAAAGACGAAGGTTTTTTACACAATATCCCCAAAGTAAGCATTCCCTTCGACGTTATACACATAGACCACTATGGTCCGGTAGATAAGAGTAGAGCTAACAAACATGTTTTAGTAATTATAGACGCATTCACAAAGTTCGTAAGACTTTATCCGGCAAAAACCACAAAGTCTAAAGAAGCAATAGTAGCATTAAAAAACTATTTCAGGTCATATAGCAGGCCAAGATGTGTGATTTCAGACCGAGGGACATGCTTCACGTCCAAAGAATTTCATGACTTTTTAGAGGAGAACGATGTGAAACACATAAGGATAGCAACCGGATCCCCGCAGGCAAATGGGCAAGTCGAAAGGGTGAATAGAAGCATAGGTCCCATGATCGCTAAGTTGACTGAACCAGACAAAGGATTGTTTTGGGATACAGTTTTAGAAACAGTTGAACACGCACTTAATAATACGATGCAAAGGTCAATCAATCAACACCCAAGTCAAGTTTTGTTTGGAGTATCTCAGAAAGGAAAAGTTATAGATAGCTTAAAAGATAAATTAGATGAGTTAAATAAAGATAGCGATAGTAGAAATTTAGAAATAAGAAGAGAGAAAGCCAGTAAGAGTATTGAGAAGTTACAAGACGATTTAGTTATGATAAAAAATTTCGACTGTCATGTAGGCGTATCTAAAAAATTAATACCGAAATTTAAAGGTCCTTATAGAGTGACTAAGGTTTTGCGTAATGATAGATAAGTCTTGGAGGATGTTGAAGGGTTCCAACAATCTAGGCTTCCTTATAAGGGAGTTTGGGCAGTAGCAAATATGCGGCCATGGATACAAAATGTAAATAATTAAGAGATCAGGAGCTCTCCGGTCAGGATGGCCGAATTGTAGCAATAAGCCACACACACATACATACATACATATATATTCGTAAGCAGCTGTTTATACATACATACATACACCTTAAGTTAGGTCACACTAATTGTACATATATACATCGCTGTTACTCCAAGTAACACTATACTTGTCTCGCTCATACACACTATGTACCCAACCCATATGAAATAGGCTAAGCGTGCAGAGTTCTGCTTAATAAAGATCACTTTTGCTGCGACCGTCAAACAATACGTATACAAATCGGCTGTCTACAAAGTTGTGGTATCTGCAGATGACATTCCACACTTCAAAACTTTGTCAACAACAGCTTTAGACGATGTATATGAATGACTTTAAAAGAAGCAATAAGGATCGTATCAGGACAAAAGCACTTCGCCTTAACATTCGATTTGTGGACCGATAACTATAGAAGAAGAAGTTATATCACATTTACATTTTACTTCTTCTCGACGAATTTTGAGATGAAGCATATAACGCTAGAAACAAAATACGTGGCAAAATCTCATACGGCAAGTAATATTCTAACAGAGCTCGAAGAGGTTACTGAAATGTATCATTTGGAAATGGGATCAAATTTTGTGGTAACCGACCAAGGAAGCAATGTCAAAAAAGATATTAATTTGGGCTGTTTAAACAACCACTTCTGCCTTGGACATGGTCTTCACAATTTGCTTAATGTAGATGGTTACAATTCCGTGTCTGATATTGGGAATTTAGTTGTGAAGTGCAAAAATATTGTGAGTGCTTTACGATTTAAAACACATGTATTAAGATGCCAAGCTGACGCTCTTCAAAATGAGGTTTTGTCAAGCATCGACAATTTGGAAGAACTCCTCGCATCTGAAGATAATGATTGGGTTAACTATGATGAAGATTTTGGACCGCTAGATGATGTTCCCTTGCAGACATATAAAAACATTAACAACCCTAATGATTTGCATAGCAGTTTGGTAGACAAGAGAAATGTTTCGCTAAAGAACTCGGTTCCAACTAGATGGCGCAGCGTGTTAGCAATGCTAGACAGTCTCGGGTGTCAGCGAACAGCAATAAATAAATTGCTCACAAGCAGCAATAAGAATCATTTGATACTATCCGAGGCTGAAGCACAGCTTTTATATAAACTAACAGAATTCTTAAAAAAGTTTAAAGACGCTGTTAACATTCTGTCTGGAGATAAATATCCATCAATAAGCGTGGCCTTAGTAATTCGTACGGAAATCGTATCAATATTAAATGAAAGCACAAACAACGAGCCACTTGCTTTGACTTCGATGAAAAACAATATAAAAACTAAATTGAATTATAGATTTCCTTTATCGGATATTCTAGTCTGCGCATCATTATTAGATCCGCGATTCAGTTCTCTGGATTGCGTGCTTGACTATTGTGATGAACAAAATTTAAAAAAAACTGAGTTTTTGTTAAAAATGTATAAGGAGCTACTTGGCGATCCACAACAAGATATTGCTCAGCAGGATAGTTCCAGGGATGGTTCATCAGCATGCAAAATTTTAAAGCTAGCTCAACGACACTCAAAAAAAAAAAAACAGCAATTTGGAAGCTGAATGCCACCTACTTTTAAGTTTGTCCTCATCCCAAGACGTTTTAACATTTTGGACTGAAAAGGCACCTGCAATGCCATTGTTATCGAAGCTGGCACAGAAGGTGTTGTGTATTCCGGCAACGAGCACACCTAGTGAGCGAGTTTTTTCGATTGCTGGTCTTACCGTTTCTCAAAAACGATCGCTCAGTCCTCATAATGTTAATAAAATTATATTTATACATGATAATTACGAAACATGCAAAGAAAGTTTAAGTTAGGTTTTTTTTTATTCATCTTTTTATACCCGTTACTCGTAGAGTAAAAGGGTATATTGTATTCGTGCAAAAGTATGTAACAGCTAGAAGGAAGCGTTTCCGACCCCATAAAGTATATATATTCTTGATCAGGATCACTAGCCGAGTCGATCTAGCCATGTCCGTCTGTCCGTCTGTCTGTCCGTCTGTCTGTCCGTCTGTCTGTATGAACGCTGAGATCTCGGAAACTATAAAAGCTAGAAGATTGGCATTTTGCCTGCAGATTCTAGGAGTTCCTACGCAGCGCAAGTTTGTTTCAAAAAGGTGCCACGCCCCCTCTAACGCCCACAATCGCTTATATACGATTTTAAAAATTTCAATATTTTGGAAAAGTAAAAATGCAGTTTTATTGTGTTTATCAATACCTATCGAAATGTAGAAGAAATTTTTCAAATCGGACCATTCGTTAAAAAGTTATGCGTGTTCAAAGTTTCTATCTCCATCTCCCTCGCACACCCTTTACCTGAGTAACGGGTATCTGATTGTCGGGGCACCCGACTATAGCGTTCTCTCTTGTTTAGTTTAAAAACATGCAAAGAAAGTTTAAGTTATGTTTTTGTTTATTCATATTTTAAAGTTTAAAAATTTAAATATGAAGGTATTGATCTCTCAGAATAATTCTGTTTAATTTTTTTAAATAATGTAGGGAAAATGTAATCAATGATCTCCAGAAAAAGAAGACTTAATTTGTTTTTAATTTTTTTATGTTTGTTTAATTATGTTATTATGTTTAAAAAGAAAAATAAATAAAAAATTGAAGAAATTGAGGAAACTTTTATTTAAAAAACAAATTTTGTTTTTACTGCGTACGCCGCCGGCCGCCGACAAATTCGACGGCTTAGCTGCCGCCGCCGCCGCCGTTTTCATTTTAACTCTACGCCGCCGCCGCCGGCTTTTCTTGACCCCCACGCCGCCGCCGACGACCAAGCCATCGGCGTAAACCTCTAGTTTCAATACCGCACAGTGTAAAAGCTATTGACATGAATCTTTCCAAATCGTATTTTTTTGTGCATACCTTGATCAGGGTAAAAGCGCGTGCCGATCGGACGTCTATATCCTATAGCTCCCATAGGAACAATCGGATATAGCTTTCATAAAATGAAGATATTTCGCTTAGTGTAAGAGCTATTGACAAGAATCTTTCCAAATCGTATTTTTTTGTGCATACCTTGATCAGGGTAAAAGCGCGTGCCGAGCGGACGTCTATATCCTATAGCTCCCATAGGAACAATAGAGAGAAAAATTAAAATATTTAATTTTTTGAATAATGAAATATTTTGTTTATTAATTCATGTTGCTATTGTAGTCAAATTTTAATTCGTGAAGGGTATTAAAACTTCGGCTTGCGGAAGTAAGCTTCCGTTCTCGTTTCTGTTTGTGTTCAATTTATTTTAAAAGTTTCCGATTGAATAAAGGCTCGTGTTGTGCTTATGCAACTTTTACAAGTTTTAGGGATCTTATAATGGAAATGTAACCATTTTTCCGAATAGAATCGATTCCATAAACTTTACAAAATCTACACAGTGCAGGGCCGTAAATAGATTTATTTCCAAAAAAAAGAATTAGAAAAAAGTTTATTAATTTGGCCAACACAAAAAGGGAATGATCAAATGATAAATAAGCATTTGTCAAATTACCGTAATTTTATATCAGATGAAATCGCAAAAGAGGATTTTGAAAAAGATTCCTTCAATATAAAATGTAAAAATATTTCGACCTTTATTCAGTTTCTATCGACGAAACAGGAAGTGTATTGGAACATAGAACTTATAAGTTTTTTGCTAAAAAATCTCATGACGGATACTTGCATTTATATGCACCGATATGTGTTGTGCAACGAATGAAATATGTGGAGAAAAGAATTCTTCTGTACTCATTGGTTGCACATATTCCAGAATATAATGCCATAATGTAATTTTGTCGAACCACTTCACATACGATATTGTTCAAATTTTAAGCGAGCTGAATTGGTATTGTTAAGTTAATAAGTTCAAGCTGCCAATATGCAAACGCATAGGAACCGATGTTAGTATGGCTATTACACTCAGAAAAAAAATTCCTAGATTTAAGGAAACATGGACTGCATTGCCTAAAATGGTGATTTAAGGCCATTGTGGACTTAAAAATGGTGACCGTAGCCATTAAATTTTAGGAATTCATAGTCTGAAAAATAGTTAATTACCTAAAAAATCGGAAGTCCCTATAAACATTTTTTTTTATGTATTTATTTCTGTTAAAGGGCCTGAACCAATCATATAACTTTGCGATTAGATCTAAGAAAACTAGTTAGCTGTATATTTGATTTAAATATTTTATATTGTGTTAAGTGACTTTATATAACATCCTGCCAGAGGTGATCCATCCTATCGGACTTACTATAAAGTGCAAGATACGAGACCCCCGGAATGGCTACGGTAAAATTCGAAAGAATATTCTAGCCAATAATAAATCCAGTAATGCGTGAATAAAGTTTTCTTGTTTATATTTATTTAAATGTTTTAATTTTACATTTTTTCTGTCTATTTAAATTGCGAGACTTTGTTTGAGTTTTTGAAAAATGAAATTTAATGTTTTAGGTTTTTTATTTGCATTAACAATTCTTTCATTGAGTTTTTGAAAAATTAAATTTAAGGTTTCAGGTTTTTTATTTGCATTAACAATTCTTTTGTTAATACAGACTGGTATCTTTTAGAAGTTACTTCACTTATTAAGATCGTTTATAAATGATATGGCTTTAGAAATGTTATCTTCAGTGGCAATATCCATTTCCTCTGGGTACTTAAGATCCAAAACATTGTAAATTTTAAAGCATGCGTCGACTGCACTGACAATGTCTTTGAATTCATAAAATATGTCACTAAAGTAAATGAAGAACTCTTTACATTGAATCTCAGAGTCTCCAACACCGCATATGATGGGTTGTAAGGTTAATTTTTCTTCAAAAAGAGTCTGAATTTTTTCCTTAATAAATGTGTTGAGCACTCCGAAGGACTGAAAGCACTGGAAAAAGAATTTCCGCGAGTCTGCTGTAGTTACTTTGGCGAGTCGCTTCTTAGCCTCTCCGCACTTGACGCTTCGGCGACCCGTTGGTGTCAGCAGACCGTGGAGGAGGAGGAATGACAGATCAATTGTCCCTGTACAACAAATAAAATTAAATATAGTTTTGTTTAATAATAATTGAAATACGCATTCAATTATTTGAAATGGCAACCAAAAGTGCCATTTCTAATAAATAATAATAAGGGCATAAGTAAGAAGGATATATAAATTTACATAAATTACCTTCTTCGGCTCCTTTCATTAGCTTCAAAATTTTAACGCTGAATGATTCCTTCAGGCGTTTTTCGGCAATCGGAATAATTTTGGTTTTAAATTCCTCGAATTTAGAAAATAAAAGATTTTCTTTTGCGGGAAATCGGTTCGCAAAGTCAAGTTTCATCTGAAATAAAATATATGTTTAATATATATATTGGGCGTAATAAAACCGTTAGAATATGTATCTTACCAGCTCAGCACCAAAAGACTGTTTTAAAATGGGCCATGCCGTTAAAATTTCCTTCAATGAAGTTTCCGAGACAAGTTGTTCTGTGCGCTTCTTAAAAGTGTTTTCCCAATGACGATATATTTCTGCCAGATTCGCTGTGTCATCGCTGTTGCATTGCAGCCATATCATGGAGTAGTTTACTGAATCAATGTCCTCCTCTTAAAAAGAAAAATATAAACGTCAATATTTTAAAATAACAGCGAATTTCAAGTTAAAAGGATTACCTGCCGATCTGTTTGAATCATCATCAGATTCGATCATTGTTTCATCCACCAATGCTCGATTTTTAGAAACGGTATTCCTATACCTGGCATATAATAACCCACCAGCTTTCTTGTTTTTAATGGGTAGATAGTAGGTTTCCTTAAAAAAAAATCAAAATGTGTATATAAATATGTGATGAATAATTTTTTACCCAAGAATTTTCATCATTTAAGGTTTTAAGAAAACATATGATAAACGAAGAAAAACAAACTTTTGTAGTGGCTCCAAAAATCCAAATTGTAAAAACGCCTAAATGAAATGTAATTGCGAAAACATCAATTTCACAGTCTGAGCCATCTTTTGAATTTAACCAAAATGTTAATTACTCCAACTGCCCATTAGCGTTAGCATTTAGTAATCCTGTTAATTTTCAAGAGCATGCACTTAGAATGACTGTCAACAATTGCGCACAAATTAACCTGCCTAGATCAAAAACAGAAACTTCAAGAAAATATCAAAAAAATTTTAACAATGCCAATCAAAGAAGAACTGGAAAAAATATTAGCTGACGTTAACGATCTCGAAAAAATTGAAAATTTAAAACAGTTTTGTGAAAACCCGTTTTAAAAATGCAGTTCGGAATATTTACTTATAAAAGAACTTAAGAATCGCGAAATGTGGCAAGATCCGGACATTATTACGATCACAATTCAACCAAAAAGAAAAAAAAACAAGAGAGAACGCTATTATTATAATATTTGGGTCGCAAGCTTTAAATTTGCTGTTGGCACGGAAAAATGTATTGCCGCAACTCCCACATGCAGTTTTTTGTTTTGGTTTGCGGTTTTCCTTCCGTTTATAATTTGTTATTGGCACACCGCTTCTGCACAAACACAGCCAAAGATCAAATTTTCTATACTCCTATGGTTAGCTAGCAGTTTTCGTCGCACTGAGTACTAGGCTTATGCGGCCATTTTCATTATTCAGTATTTTAGTACTTTTAGTCAGTATTTTTAAGCGCTAAGGTGATTTTTGTTCTTGGCGTGTCACTTGTCAAGAATCCCAACTGCTTCTACTGATGGACTCTATGGGAAAAGGGTGTCACTGAAAACATCGAATCTGGAACAGACACATCGACCCAAAGGACCAAACGAAATGTGAAAAGTATGGGCCCAAAGAATTTTGCCTAGAGATGAACACAAAAATAAATGTCTCTATCGTTAGCATCGATGTTTTAAAAATAGGGCAATACGTCGATGTGTCTTTTCGATGTTTTCAGTGACACCCTTTTCCCATAGAGTCCATCAGTAGGAAGCAGTTGGGATTCTAGACAAGTGAAACGCCAAGAACAAAAATCACCTTAGCGCTTAAAAATACTGACTAAAAGTACTAAAACACTGAATACTGAAAATGGCCGCTTAAGCCTAGTACTCAGTTCGGCTAACGCCCTCTGCTCATTATGGACGCGACGCGTTTGCATCCATTTACCGTTGAACGCGCCCAAATCCCATACAAAACTTGATGGCGTGGGGTGGGGAGGGGAGGGTGGAAAATTGTCGCGTTACAGGGCTGCAAAGTCAAATTTGTGGTATTTTTCAGCAGAATTAACCAGGCATGATAATTTTTCTGTACCTGAAACTGATATTGAATTATTTACAGATTTTTATTGAACTTTATTTCGTGTAATTTTGGTTTTTGATTTTCCAAATGATCTGGCAATAGTTCAGTATTTCGAAGATGATACGGCTTTTACAATTTTGCTCATTAATTGCTCATTGCAGCTGACATATTTCTCTCTTGCTCGCGCCTACGTAAAATCGTATAGGCTGAGAAAAAATTGATCTAATGAATGAGCCGAACAATGTAGTGGAATATTTTATTTATTTTTATTTATTTTATGTTGTTTAGTTAATATGAAAAAGAAAATGTATTTTATAAAAAAATTTTAACTTTCAAACAAACTTTTCCGCCAACTTTTACTGTTTTTCCTGTAATAAGAACCCTAAACAACCAGGTACCGTAAATAATAGAGGTGTAGAAACATCGATGCTAACATCGATGTCATCGATGTTTTGGAAACATCGGTAACATCGATGTTTGGCAAGCCAACATCGATGTTGGCGAAACCTACTCGTTTTTCGTTTTTGAAGTCAAAACTAGATGCCAAAATACAATCATCACATGCAGATGCTATTGTTCTGCTGCGACAACATGTCGAAGAAGAAATTCAACCCGAAAAGTGCGAACCACTTGTGTATTGGGAGGTAAATGTATAAACTAAGACTATTTTTTCTTTAAATGTAACAACAATCTTATTTCAGATGTCGACCGATGAAGCGTTTAAAAAGTTGTCAAAGAAGTTTTTCTGCGTTCCCGCTTCTTCGTGTGAATCCGAACGCGTTTTTAGCAAGGCTGGACAGTTGATATCCGATCGTCGCACCAGACTTTCTTCTTTGGTAGTGGACAAACTGTTGTTTCTAAACAAAAATCGACATTTAAATAAAATAAAACTGTGATAAAAAACAATTTTTTTTTCTAAACATCGATGAAACCTCGATGTTTTTGACCAAAATGTTCGCAAACATCGATGTTTCTCCACCTCTAGTAAATAACGGCTATTTGAGACTTTTATTTTAAAAAGACTACTGTGATATTTTGTTTGACACGTCAAAAATAACACATTTTTTACTCTTGTCCACAAAGCATTTGCATGTCAAATGATCTGGAAAACAAATAAACTATTATTTGTCCATGTCTATAAAGTGCATAAAACCCAGTTCATATTCAAGTTACACTCTTACAGAGGATTACAATTTTTCCAGCCATTGTAACTACGCGTTTATGAAGTGCATTTTAAAACGGACAGTTTTATATAACGTTATTGTATTAAATTGATTCGCCAATGGTGCCACTGACACACGCGCTTCTCTCAGATTTGTATTTCAATTTAAAAAATAACGATTTAATATCAAATGTCCACCAGGTGGCGCATTACTGGGTCGTGACGTTTTTTAACACTGTTTTCCGAACATATGTTTGTCGATCAGCTGGTTGGGCATTTGTAGCTGTAAATATCGTTGCTTGCGACTCCCAGTAAAATTAAATGGTTTGTTGCCTTCCTAAAAACGAGGCGCGCTTACCGGAAAAGTACATTTTAGCTCATTAGGATTGTCTCCGTAATTATACCCACACTCTGTGGGTATCCACTTAATGTGAGTGCGAATTCGTTTAGTTCGCAGCACGACTCGTATGCGTTTTGTGTTTCTATTTTGTTTACCTCCGAACATTATAAAAATAAATATTATTATAATTTCCAACTAGTGGTATTGATATTTGAGTTCTTGCATTTAAGTTGTTTAATTATTCTTATTTTATTTCATTCAAGTATGAGTGAGCTTGCCCCAAAACGTTTCTGCGCTGACAACGCAAAAAGCCGTGAGTACTTTTTAAATTTTTTCTAGGTAATCCCAATCCCTTTTTTATTGGCATTTACAGATAATTATATTTGGCTCAACAAAATTAATGGTACGTATTCAATATTTGAGTATTTAATAAAGATAATTTGTCTATATAAATATGTACGAAAAAAAGAACTCCAGCAGGACCTTCATTCGGGTCTGACTGAACTACGAGCTGTGAAGGATGCCGTAGGAACGCTTACAGCGTTCTTGGAACAGGCAACGAGGGTGGAGGCTGAGACATCGAAAAAGATTGATAAATATTTTCCGTTAAAATCTGATAAGGACCTGGCGGAAATGGACGAAAAAATAAACAAAGAGAATAGCGGACAATTTGTAAGTGTTTCCCTCTAAAATTATCCTTTAAAATGGACCAATTCTCGTTTTCAGATAAAGCATATGGCACTGCTACTGAATCAGGCGAAGATAAGTCGCTCAATACGAAACATATTCTCGGAGGAGATCATACTTAATTATAATTTGGACGGATATCAAAACAAGAAAAAACTGAAGTCCTTTACAAATTTTCTTCCCGCGCTATTGAGTATGTCTATATACATCGTTGGCTTTATTTCATCAACCATTTATCATTTTAGATGCCATCGGTCAGGTAGAACCGTCTGATCCGGTAGAGAAAACGTTGAAGAAGGCAATGAGATGCGTTAAGAACCTCCATGCAGTCAAAAGGATATCCCTCAAGGCCTCCAATTCGTTCGTGGAAGAGTCAGCTGAGATGAAGCCTGAGATATCGCGAAATATCGACGAATTTTTCCCTATAAAATCGGAAGAGGAGTTATTAGAAATAGACGGAACAATAAACCAAGAGAATGACGGTGAATTTGTAAGTTTTTTATTTTACAAATATTTTGTAAAGTTGACCAATGTACATGGTGCAAATATATTTTTAGATATTGCATATGGTATTGCTCTTGAGCCAGAAGAAGATTAGTCGCTCAATACGAAACATATTATCGGAGGAGATCATACTTAATTATAATTTGGACGGATATCAAAATAAGAAAAAACTGAAGTCCTTTAAAAATTTTCTTCCCGCCCTATTGAGTATGTCTATATACATCGTTGGCTTTATTTCATCATCCATTTATCATTTTAGATGCCATCGGTCAGGTAGATCCGTCTGATCCGGTAGAAAAAACGTTGAAGAAGGCAATGAGATGCGTTAAGAACCTTAATTCATCTAAAAGGAATGGCCTGAAGTCGTCCAAGACGATCGTGAATAAGACGATAAAGGTAAAGCCTGAGAAATCACTAAAAATCTATGAGTATTCCTCCATAAAATCAAGCAAGGGATTACCGGAAACTGACGGACAAATAGCCGAAGAAATCGAAAAATATTTTCCTATAAAATCGGAAGAGGAGCTTTCGGTAATGGACGATAAAATCAACCAGGAGAATGGCCTTACATTTGTAAGTTTCTTATTCTGTATAATTAATTCTGTGAAGGTTACAAATGCTAGTATTTTCAGATAACCCATATGATCCTGCTCTTGAGCGAGGGGAGGATGAGTCGCTCAATAAGAAAAATATTCTCGGATGAGATCATTCTCGATTATAATTTAGACGGAGCCTTAAGTAAGAAAAGGCTTAAATCTTTTGAGAATTTTTTTACTGCGCTAATGAGTATGTTTATGTTTATTTATTGTTATCTTTATTTTATTACTAGTAATTTTAATGTTTATTTAAGTTGCCATCGGCCAGGTAGTGCCTTCGGAACCAGTTGAGAAAGCGTTGACGAAGGCAATGAGATGCGTTAAGAACCTTCACGCGGCTAAAAGGAAGAACCTAAAGCTTCCCAAGTCCCAGAGAACCATGGAAACCTCGATTAAGATTAAAAAAGGAAATGTTCTTTAACTTAAAAACAAAGTTCTAACCAACTCTCGGACAGAAGTCGGCTTGGATTTAAAAAAAATCCTAGACGCGAAACTACAATACATTTAAGAATTTGAGATGCATTTTTAATTATCTACACACATATGAACTTAATAAAAGTAATGAATGGAAGCTGAAAGAAATTAAATGTTTGCCCGGTCTGGGATATTTGACATGGAAATGTCCTGAATGACTTTTTGGTTTTTTTGTTGTGAATTACTAGCTGAACCTTTTTTAGACGAATCATTGCAATGTTAACTCATATGCGGTGTAAGTCAATGATTTTATGATCCCATAAGCTTTGAATTTAGGGTCGCACTTAATCAATCAAGCTCGAGCTAGTTTCACTGGAGAGAGACTCGCCCAGGATCATTTTACAGCATCGAGGTTGAGTTCCAGGCGGATATCCTGTAAATCGAAAAAAAAGACGAAACGCCTTCATAAACTAAAGTCAACTGCATTTATTTTGAAACTCTCGTTCTGATGGTCTGGCCAGCAGAACCACGTTCTCCAGCGTCACATCCCTAGGAACGTAAAACTTGAGCTCTGCTTGGTAACCGAGGGATCGCAGGTGCTCTAGTCGTCCGAAATCCAACACCCGCTTGCACTGCTGACCGATTGTTTCTCGTTCTTTTCGACTTAGTCGCTGGGTATTTGTCTCTGCGGGCTGATCGTCCGCCTTTTCCATGGCTTTGCGCCGTTCTCGGCTTAAGCCCGTGCCACAAACCGCCCAACTGACCATTTTGGTTAGGATAGCGAACTCTCGTGGTCCGATCCCAGATTGCTGGAGAAAAGAGCGTCCCACATAGGAGCGCCAGGAGCAGCGATGATGGCAACACAGGGCGATGAGCACATAGTCAGTGGTGGCACCTCCGTCACCTAGCATACATCTCAGGGTTAAGTCCGTGGCTGCTCCACAGAGATGCTTCGAGAGAGCCACCTTTCGTTGGGTTTTCTTCAGTTCTGGCAAAGCGGAAAGCTTTAGATCGGCGATGTCCGCACGGATGCGTTGCACCAGCTCCTTATTGGCCACCTTGTTATCTTTTTTATGGCGGAGGGACATCCGATCGATGAGGATCACCTGGGAGTGAGTCAGTTGCTGACCCTCCAAAACGGTGGCTAAGAAGTAGGACAATTGTCCCTTTCCGGCTCCGAATTCCACGTAGCTTGTGTGATCTGTGAGCTGATGAGCCTCCTGCAGGATGCCAAGCAAGCTAGAGGCTTGGGTGAGCTGGCGTAGCGTTTCCTGGCCGTAGTCCTTGCGACTCAGTTCCTGCTTTAAGGATTCATGCTCCAACTGCAGATCCTGTATGCTGGAATTAATGTGCTTGTCATAGAGGGCTTTCACTTTGTCGATCAAACCGTAGAACTCTTCATCCGGCAGCTCGTGAAGTTTTATTTGATTGAGTTTGTCCAGGTCCTCGAAAGGTTCCTCCACATCATCTCCAGAATTTACTCCTTTTACAATGTAGGGCAGTGAACTTTCCTGATCCCTAGCATTGCAAATGGTCAAGTGCTTGGCTAGCTTCCTTTTGAAGACGGTGTGCTTTGGATCCAGTGGGCAGGGAATTCGTTCGTGGAAGGAATCTTCGCCAGATTTTTCATCCGAAATCGAGGGACTGGACGTGGGTGGGGCATGGGCGCCGCAAAAGGAGCTGCCCTTGTTGGCCGTCATCTTGCAGCGGCGCTTCTTGCGTGGCACCCAGTAGGAGCAGGTGGTGGACAGCGGGTCCTCCGCTTTGTCAGTCATCTTCGGTTTCTTGGATTCCATTAGATATGTATTCTCACAATTTATTTTTAACGATTAAAAAAACTCGTGCGAAGCAATGTGCCCACCATTGTATATTGTAGAAAATACTGAAATATTAATATTTTACCACTTTTATAAATATCCGTTTCCACTAGTATCTTGTTAATAATAATCAGGGCATTCCCTAAACTGTTGGATTGCTGAATTGTTGAATTTTGGTCAGCTGTTAATCAGCTGTGCCATACAAAGTCAACTTTCAGAAATTCAACAACCTCGAGGATGAAAATTTTGTTGAATCAATCATGGCAACTCTGCAACATTTTACTATCATAAGTTCGCGTTACTTACTTTAAAATCAAATTAGAAAGTCTATTAGTAGTTGAGGGGTTTCCCTAAACTGTTGAATTGTTGAATTTTGGTCAGCTGTTAATCAGCTGTTCCATACAAAGTCAACTTTCAGAAATTTCAACAATTAAATTTTGTTGAAAACCACAGTTGTCACCTTATTTTACTAAAAGTCATGGCAACCCTGAAACATTTTACTATTATAAGGTCGCATTATTTACATTAAAATCAAATTAGCAATTCTATTAATAGTTTTTCTTACTTAGCTAACAATTATAGGCCGCGTTCAGCAGAACAACATGATCACTGATCAATGATGGATCAGTAATCAGTGATCAAGTTTGTTCTGCTGAACGCTCATGATACATTTCGATGACGTAAAAATAAAATATATATCAAATAATGCGCGCGCATTTTGAAAAAATGTATTTTTCCCGCCCCCGCAACTCCAGCACTTCTCACAGCTATCGTGGATACATAAAAATCAAAAATTGCTGAACCATTATAATAAATTCTACCGAATTCATGGTTTTTCTAATTATTATGTTAATAAGTTTCGATATTTCGCCTATCGATACACGCCAACAGAGATGTATCTTGTATCAAGAAAAGGTAGCGTACTTTTTTTACGCTACCTGATCACTGATCACTGATCCAAAATTCTTGCATCATGACCAGTGATCATGTGCATTCAGCAGAACTATCGTAAGAAATCCATCAGTGATCAGTGATCATGTTGTTCTGCTGAACGCAGCCATTGTCTGTAAGAAACAATAAAACTTCGAATTTTACATGTTTTAAGTTCCGTGAAACTTTTCAACAAATAACAAAACTAACAAATTTTCAAATGAAAATTCAACAAGAACCACTTTGGGTCGTTCCCTTAATTGCTGAAATTTTCTGTCGAATTTTCAACAATTCAGCAATTCAACAGTTTAGGCAATCCCCTCACTGTCTGTGTTTGACAAAAAAAGGTGACAACTCTGGTTTTCAGCGATTTAACAAAATTTTTAACAGCCTCGAGTTTGTTGATTCCTGAACAGCTGACAAAAGTTCAACAATTCAGCAATTCAACAGTTTAGGGAATGCCCAAGACAATTCATCCTATATATCCGACATATCCTATATAAAAAATACTTTAAAATGTTTGTTATCTGTTGGAATACCGAAATATACCAAATGCGGGAATCGCCGATTGTGCCATCGCTAGCTCGCTAGCGTGCCATCTCTAGAAAATCAAGCAAAGAAGGAAGCCGCATTTTTGTCAACTAAAAAAACGCATAAATCAACTAAATAACGAATAAAAAGACTTAAACTGCATTTAAGAAGCCCTAAGTACAATCAGACATGTGAGTATCCCGGAAAAGTGATGACCAACCAATCGGAAAAGGGAAAACCGCCAGCGACATGTGCGCCGGCATTTTGGCTTGTTGGTTTCACGCGCGAGTTGCGAGAATTTTTACTAATTGTTTTCCCTATAGGGCTCTTGTGAAACCTAAGTCGGAACTGACACCGGAGGAGCTGGCCCGCCAGGAGGAGGAGGAGTTCAACACCGGGCCGCTGTCCGTGCTCACGCAATCAGTGAAGAACAACACCCAGGTCCTCATCAACTGCCGCAACAACAAGAAGCTCCTCGGCAGGGTCAAGGCCTTCGATCGCCACTGCAACATGGTCCTGGAAAACGTCAAGGAAATGTGGACTGAACTGCCCCGCACCGGAAAGGGAAAGAAGAAGGTGAAGCCCGTGAACAAGGACCGCTTTATTTCGAAGATGTTCCTGCGCGGCGACTCCGTGATCCTGGTGCTCAGAAACCCCCTAGCCACGGCGGCCGGGAAATAGTCTACCATAGCGATAGCGTACAGTAACTTATAGCCACCAACTACAGTCAATAAATTCGAAAATCGATTCACTTTATCAAGAAATCCGGTCCTGTGGTGTGTAATCGTGAGTTTAGGCTTTTATCACTACTGATAATATTACCTTGTTAACAGGGTAACAAATCTTCTGAAAGGTCTATGTTTTTATCTTGTTGATATCACTTCTTTACTCCAATTCATCGTGTATTGTTTTGCTTCACTTTAATTTAAACAAGAAAGGAAGTTCTCTTCGACAGGCCGAAGTTTCTTTGAGAGCTTCAATTGCTTTATCTCGATGGGTCCTGTTCGGGCATATCAGATGTATATTGGCCATTTTTTAGATTTAGTTTTTAAAATGTCAGAAATCAAAAACGTATAATGTTCGAATATTCCTATGAGAGCCATAAGATATAGTGGTCTGATCCGGCTCGTTCCGACATATGTACTACCTGCAGTAGAAATACGACTTTTGGGTAAGTTTCATCGCGATAGCTTTAAA
>JBAMCF010000201.1:0-10541 GCA_037075285.1 Drosophila lutescens
GTGAATTACATATAAGTCATAATAAAATTCAATTATCAAGTGGAAGCACGTGGGATTTGACTCCTGGGCTTTATTCTCTTATTGTTCATAATAAGCCCACTCAATTCAGTGACACAGACTTGAAAAATTATAAAGAAATCATTACTGAGACAAGTGCACATAGAATAGATTTCGATCCAAATAAGCGAATAAAAGGGACTAGAGGTTACAAGTATACAAACATTATTAAAAAGTTTATGAGCAATGAAAAAATAGCTCCTTCAGCTATATCCACCCCAATTCAATCAAAACAAAAAAAATCAAATAAAAAGGGATTTGGTTACATGTCCCTACAAAGAGCAAAACCCAATTATATTTATTGGGATGACGTCAATGAATTAGTTGAAAGATTGCAGCTTTTAATAGCTTCAAAGGCCGCTGGCAACACTAATCACAATAACGAGATCATGTCTATAATAGAAGAACTGCGAGAGGCTAAAATTATATATTAATTGAATAAATAAGGTTCACAAACTTTAAATTACCTTATAAACAAAATGTCTGTCGACAAGTTTGGTCACTTTTCAGACGAAAAAGAGCACACAGATATTTTAAAAAGGGATATTAAAACTGTTGTGGGGTTGTATATTGATGGTGACGATAACCTGAATACTCAACAGAAACGAATTAAAAATTGTGGGAACCCAATAGATTATTCGGATGCAACGACGAAAAAATATGTCGATGAAAACTTGGATACGTTAAAGAGAGAGCTTAATACGAAAATAAATACATCCCTTAATCGAAGACTTTCTAAAATAACTTCTTTGGAAAATTTAGTTCAAGTTAATAATGGGAGGGTTGATAATGTTGATAAAATCCTATCCAATATGTTAACAAAGATTAATAGTATTGAGAGCTATGTTTATAAATATGTTACTCAACCGAAATCAGTTTTAAAATCACAGACAGTTGAAATAGAAGGTACTGCAACTCCAATAGTAAGAAAGTTCTAGACCAAAACTATGAGTGATAAATTGGGTATTGTTAAAGAAATTCATGCTCCGTGTCGACGTAATTTTAAACGTCGAAGGGTAGTGACAAAGGGTATAAATGATCTCTGGCAAGCAGATTTAGTGGAAATGGGAAAGTATTCAAAGCTTAACGGAGGATATTTTTATATTTTGACTGTTGTGGATTGTTTTAGCAAATATGCCTGGGGAGAAGCATTAAAATCAAAAAGCGCTAAAGATGTCTCAATGGCAATGGAAAAAATTTTCAAATCTGGACGTGGAACACCAAAGAATTTACAAACGGATGATGGAACTGAATTTTTTAACAAACAATTTAAAGCGTTGATGAAACAATATGGAATTAACCATTATTCTACCTTTTCAATTGTAAAAGCTTCAATTGTGGAACGCTTCAACAGAAGTTTGAAGGAACTTATGTGGCGTGAATTTAGTTTTAGCGGAACATACAAGTGGGTTGATATGTATAAAAAATTAATTGATATATACAACAAAAGACCACATAGAACAATTAAGGTCGCCCCAATTGACGTCAATTCTTCCAATGAAAAACACATTTTGAAAACAGCCTACAATCATCTCAAAATGTTTAGTGTGGGGAAATTGCGTAATGGAGATTATGTACGCATCAGTAAATATAAACATGTGTTTGAAAAGGGCTATACACCGAATTGGACTACAGAAATTTTTAAAATAATAAGTGTGAGAAACACATACCCTACCACATACTTGTTGGAAGACTTCGAAGGTAATCCAATACAAGGTGGATTCTACAAAGAAGAACTGAAAAAAACTCGTTTCCCAGACAAATATTTAGTGGAAAAAATAATAAAGAGAGACGGGAATAAAGTCCGTGTACGTTGGTTGGGGTTTTCAAAAAAATATGATAGCTGGGAATCTAAAGATAATATTTTATAGAGCAACTCTTATTCGGATTGAAAATAAAAAAAAAATAATAATAATAAATATATAGTCCATATACTAATCAACTCAGCAACAGAAAAATAAATATGATCAGACCCGCATGCTCATGTATCAGCTTATGTACGCAATCAAAAATAGTTTCCAGACACAATCGCGCGCCCTACGTATACAAAGTCAAAAATAGTTTCCACATACGCACACGCAAAGACTGATAGAATGTTCTGCTTTCTGTGGAGGGCGTGTGGAGGGCGATAAGAATGTTTAGTCAAGGTTGGTATATTGTTTCTGTTTTGATGGAGTGGTTCGCCAGCATATTTATGTATGATTGCCCCATCCCTTTATTCGTTTACATAAGAGTTATATACTGAAATTTCTAAATAAAAAGCACTGGGGCGCTCATGATTTTTTCAGTAGCGATCGCAACCAAGACGAGACGGTGAAAAATTGAAAAACTGTTTGCTCGTATAAAAGTGAAAAATAAAAAATTTAAAACTCAATCTCGAATCAATAATTACGTGTGTGAAAATGGAAAGTAATAAAATAATGAAACTATTTTTGTTAATAGTTTGTGTAATAGGAGTAGTGGAAATGGGTGTCATACCCACTACTCATCTAATGAGTTACAACGAGTCAACGAATACCCCAATTTTTAAAATTGTACTGCCTAACAATGATGTTTTGAATATTCAGCTGAAGTTGTATCTATATAAGAACAGTTCACTAGCGAATATAAATAACATTGAGGAGTTAGAGAGAAAACTAATAGCCCCACAAGGTAAGAATATCAATAACAATAAAAAATGAAAAAAAAATATTTTTTTCTCTATGTAATTTAATTTCAGAAGCAACAACAATAGCAAGCAATATTACAGAAGAGAGTAAACTAAAAAAAGATGAAGTCGATGAAACACCACAAGGTAAATTACAATATCAATAACAATCACAAATTACAATTTTTTATTTTTTTGATTTTTGTTAACTTTTGTTTATGATATTTAATTTCAGAAACAACAACAACAGAAACAACAACAACAACAGAAGCAACAACAACAGAAGCAACAACAACAACAGAAGCAACAACAACAGAACAACAACAACAACAGAAGCAACAACATCAACAACACCACCACCAGCTAATTTTCAAAATTATGATGAATATGATGATTTGTCGTCACCCTCCAAGCAATCATTCACGCCAGTAAATGAAGTAGATGTTAATAATAATGATAATGTAAGTGAAGAGTCAAAAATTTTAAACAAAACAGAGAAACGTAGTATAGAAAAAAAATATTCTTTTCTTAAAAAAGAATTGTTAGAGAAGTTTAAATCAGATTTGCTTGAAAGGGAAAATAGAGAGGGCGGAACTATTGTAACAGGAAACAGAGGTTTCGATAGATATTATAAACTCAGCTATAGAGACCTTTTCATTTTAAGAATCCAGTGCCATTACGTTTCAAAAAGGATAAAAAAACATTCCCATCTAGAGACGTATAAGGTACAAATAAACTGTGTAGAAATTGATGAAGAATTATTTTACTATCCACGTCTACCAAAAACAATAGATTTACCACCTCCACCCAAGAACATAAATAAAAGAGAGGTTATAACAATTGAGGAACTAGACTTAGGTGGTATAGACTCTGATGGCGAAAAACTATGTCTATTAGAATGCAGCGAGTTGTTGAACCGCAACAACTTTTATATGAATTAGGGTTAACATATAACTTATTTTATTTCAGAAGGATATAAAAATTCCTCAAGGAAATAATATATTAAACAAAACAAAAGGCGAGTTAATTTACTTTACTAAATAATATTTCATTTATTAATTCGTTTTTCTCTTTCTCATTTCAGTTGAATATGTTCACCTTTTAGGATCTAACGTAGTTTCAGTAAATTCAAATTCTAATAATATTTCTAGTTTTAATTTAACTGATGATGACATCACACAACTTTACCATCAAAATATAAACATAAACTTAAACAATAGTAATGAGAGTAATGAAATTAACGATATTACTCCTGATCAAGTAGAGTTGGGTTATTATCTGAAACAGATAGGGAAAAAAACGAGGAAGAAAAATCAGCTGAAGAAGAAGATGAACCTGTTAAAGACGGGGATTCTGAACCTGAAGCTGAAATGAATCCACATGAATTAGAACTGTGGAAATACCTATATAGACAACGGGTTACAAATCCATTCAATTAAAATATACTTACCCAATTTATAATAAATATCCAAAAATAAAAATTTCCCAACACACTCAAATATTATACATTTAATACTCAATTTATTCGAAATGTAATTGTTATTCGTTTAAAATGTTATACTATCAAAATATAACCATTTATAATATTGTTTAAGATTTATATTGTTCAAGATTATATAATTTTATCAAACTTACTAATTAAATAATTATTTTGTATCGTTAAATCTAAAATTGTTTCTGTTTTTTGGGATCGGGGGGTAATTCATTATAAAACATTTCAAGTTCAAGTGACTTGTAAAGTAAATCATGTTCAACATTTTCAATTTCTTTTTTTAGGCAGTTGAGTAAAGTTTTTTGTTGCTCAGTCTGGAATTCAAGACTTTCTATTTCATCTACCTGTCTCCCCAAAACAAGGGACTCTCCCTCAAGGAATTGAACATTTGATATGAGTTCCCTTTCTATTAAACCCTTATGATGATAAGGGAGTGTAGAAAATTTATCAGCCTCAACTTTTCTCTTCGTATCATTACCATCGAGAATTATTTTTGTCATTTTGTAAGTATTTATGGTATGCATTTTAGATCTAAAAACTGACATACTACCATACATTCGTGTTTCAGTGAAAAGAACCTTTTTATATTTTTCAATATCTAGATACTCTAGTGCTGTTCTCGTTACTCCCTTAGATTTCATAAACGATTTGTCCATAGAATCAATTTTATAACAATAAACCTTAGGACGGAGACCAACAAACTCTGACATTGGTCTACCATGAAGCTCATCTTTAAAAACACCTAATACCGCTTTATTACATATTTTAAAATTATATAATTTAGCTCTTTCTTCGGAATATCCAGATGTATCAAATTTGAATTCTATATCATCCCGAATATCTCTATAAAAGTCATCAGTTTTAATTGTATAGATGAAGGAATCTGTATCCATGTAATTTAATCTTATATTATCTTGAAATTTTGGTTTCATATACTGATAATGGAAATTATACATGTTCCACAAGGATACAGATACAAGTCAAAGCTAAAACCTTAAAGAGCCCAGAACCATGACGGCCGAGGTCTCGTGAAAAACTAAAACCAAACTAAGTCGTTGCCATGTCGAAGAAAGAGGGAAGACGGCACAGCAGAGAGCTGTACCGTAAGAGCAATTGGGCGTCCAGGAGAAATAACGGGACCGAGCAAAGAGGACGGCTCGAAACCGGGGTTTCGTCAGAGGGGGATCAGGCTACAGGCTGGCATTCGAAAAAGTCATCATGAGCACAAGGGTAACACGTTCAGAAGCGCGCAGGAGGATGGCTGCCCAGCAGCAACCAGAAGGATCCAGCCCGGGGCAAGGATGGTCGACCATCCGTCGGCCTACCCAAGCTCCGCGGCGGATCCCGACGCAGGCCAGGGATAAGAACCCCATGCCGGATCCCGTGGTCAGCTCCGATAGCGATGTGGAGATTGTCGACGAGGGAAAGGAGGAGGCGAGAGAGTGGCGCCTCCGCAACGCGATGGACCAAACCCGGGACCATATTCCGGTCGGGGTTGCGGGCCACGCTAGGCGGAGGAAGGCCCAGCCGAAGGCCAAGGTGGCGGCCCCATTAGGCCATGCCGAGGCTGTCATCCAGGCCACGGTGGAACACCAGCGGAAGATGAAGGCGGAAAAGGCGTACCGTCGGCACCTGCAAGAGCAGGCCGAAGTCGAGCGTCTGCTGAAGAGGGCGGAGGAGCGCCAGCTGTGGGAGACCCCACAAGCGGTCCCCTTGACCCCGCGATACACGGCGGAGGAACGCGGCCCGACCTCGATCAACCACGAGGAGTCGTGGATCCCGTCACCACCGCGCTGGATCCCGGAGGTGCCCCCAACGCCCCGATACGAAGGGGCATGGGAGCAAGGCGCACCGACGGAGGACGTTTCCGAGGCCCTGGAGGAGGCGGAGAAGTGGAGGCCAGCGCGACCGCCCACACCCCGGTTCGAGCCGCAGCAGCAGCAACCACAGCCCGAGACGCAGCAGCAGCAGCCGCAGCCCGAGCCGCCACACCAGCCGTCGATGGAGGCGACATTTGTGCGGACCGACATCCCGGCGGCCCACGTCAGCAACAGCATGCGGCAGTTCGTGACGGAGGGTGTTCGCTGGCGGCAGCAGACCGTCATCTGGACCTGGCCGGAGGGTCCCGCGGAGGACGAAGAACCGCCGGCGGAAACGCGGATCTGGGAGGAGGCTCCGCAAGGAGGTCTGGACGCCGCCAACGCCGAGCACGGGCCCACCGACGCCGGCAGAGGTCGCGACGGAGCGAGACGGGCCGCTGGAGAAAGGACCCTGGGTTTGGCCCGAGCCCGTTACGAGCGGCAGACCCAGGCTGCTACGCCAGCACTCGGAACCGATGACGACAACAGCGGCGAAGCGACCCATGTTGATGCGGCAGGTGTCCGCGCCCACAAGCGGAGAGTGGCAGGAAGTCGCCCAGGACGAGTGGCCAGCGGGAATTATGGAGGAGCCCGAGGTGGAGAGAGCGCGACGCAAAGGCGCACATTTGGTGCCGCGCGTACCGGGTGCGGCTATGCGCTAGGGACGTCAGGGTCTTCCGCCAATAAACAAAACGATGTAAACCGAGAAACAAAACCGAATGTTTACACAGGGGAACCGACACGAAAACACGCACGAAAGTCGGCTGAAAAACAAAGCAGGGGGCATTCATAGGGTGGCAGCAACCTGGAATAAAAAGACAAAGGGGTTAGCTTCACAAAAGAAAAGCTGAACTGCATACCAAATACTCACCTGTTGCGTGTGGCAGCTGCCATGCATGGAAACATATTCCGTTCTTACTCTAGCCGGCGTTGCCAACATGGAGCAAGCCTGAGCCACTGGGGCACTAGCCAAGGGCAGATGGAGGGCGAAGGAGTGCTAGAAAGGAGAGAGAAGGATGAGAGTGAAAGGAAACGAAAGAAAGTTGAAGAAACTTACCGAGAAATGCAGAATCACCATGAACTAGGGACGGGGGCGCCTCGATTAGGCGGTCGATTGGCACGTACGATAGTGCGATCGATGGGCACAAAGCAAAATGGAAACATCGTTCATGAGAAACATCGCAGCGATCAGGTGGCAACGCTGCTCCAGCGATATCGATACATGACGGTATCGATAGCATGAGGTGTCACGCGGGGTTATCGATAGTCGATGAATATCGGTAACCAGTGGGACCATATCGTCGCGGGAGATTCAAACCAAGGGCCGATGGGCTATCGATAGCCGATGCTCAGTGGGGCCAGATCGAGGATCGGCGCGGGAATTTTGAAAATTGCTGCAAGAGGACGACCGGCGCCGTAGAAACTCACGGAGTTGAAAGCGTCGGGGGAGCGTCGAGGGAAGCAACGAGGGAGCGCCGAGGGAACAAGCAGAACATCACAGGGCCTCAAGGGCTAGATAATGCAAGGAAACGCCGAAGAGGAGGAGCCAGTTCTTTAAATGTTTCCCGAAGTAAGGGGGGAATGTGAGGAGTTGAATAACTCATCACAAATAGCAGCAGCTAAAATAACGGATGGCCGGCCGCTTACCAGTTACGCGGCGAATTAGCGTAGTAGCGGCGCGGCGAAGAAAGTTTGGAGAGAGAGAGTTTGGAGAGTGAGAGGTTGGAGAATGAGAGGTTGGAGAATCTAACTCCGGCGAGAGAGAACTCTCCCAAAGAGAGTGTGGAGAATTAGTGCGGAGAGTGAGAGAGTGGAGACTTTACGGGCAGAGCCAGAGTGCCGTGTGCAAAAGGGAAATAACGGAACTGCACCGGACTTTGGACTCTGCCGTGAACTTTGGACCAGGAGGATAAGTGCCACATCTCAGCAGCGGAACGGCACACAGGCGTGCCACGTGCACCAGAAGAATCAGCGGGACGGCCGCAACACATGGATGTCCAGTTCGAAGCCGTACGAGAATAGCAACGGGCTCAAACGGGAGCCAGGGACTTTGGACCCGGAGTGGAGAGATTCAGCGGGCAGAGCGCAAGAGGGAAATAACGGTTTCCGGAGGCCCTATATAAAGCCGCCGGGCGCTGGCAACTGGATCAGTCGATCACGAGGAATCAATCCGTCAAGATCAGTCAAGATATCAAAGTGAATAAGTCAGTCAATCAGTGCCAAGTAATCTACAAGTGAAAACACAAGTCAAGTCGTCGGAAGCAGCGCCGTGGGAGCCTACAAGGAGCAAGATCGCTACGTCGAGACGTTCGGGATTGGATCATCAGGAATCTCCGAATTGAGACACAGGTAGCTGAGGTCCAGAGGGCATCACACGGCTAAGTCAAGGCGAACTGTTCCTAATCCTGTCCGACTAAAGCCTCGCATTACGCCTGGCGTGTCCTTCAGAGTCGAGCAGTGAAGTCCTGTGCCTTGTTTCGACACTAGTTTGACGGGTCCCGGCGTCAGCCCAGTCCGTCAAGTGAGAATCGAACAGGTCCCGGTGAGACCAGCCAGAAAGGGCAAGCCGTAGTCCGGTTATTATCTCAAGGCGCTGTCCTAGAGAGAATAGGCCAGTCGTGATCTCAAGGCGCTGTCCTAGAGAGAACAGACCGTTTGTCAGTTCAAGGCGCTGTCCTAGAAAGACCTACGGTTTTACGAGCCCGGGACTGGCGTGTCCGTAACCCCAAGTACCAGAAGCCACGCTACGTCCAGCATCACGATCCGCGCATCCCGGAGCAGAGCATCGGACATCGAGCCACGCGGAAACGTCACGAACGAGCTAGCGGGTGAGGCCAGGGTGGAACGTTCGTTTACACCAGGCGTAAAAGCAAGGTGAAGCACTAGGCAGCTTCCAGGTGACCACCTAGACTGTCAGCGCGATCCGAGCAAGAGCCTAGTGGGACCATCCGGGACAGAGCCAGGGACAGGCGGTTGTGGGTCTATAGGCGTTGTCCTGTAGAACGCAGCACCTGTTCACCCTAGTCTGGGAACGGTGACGCTTCCCTAAGCCCGCACGGCTGATCTCCTTGCGAGTCCGAGGCGATACGAGTGGTCGTCGAGTCAGCGCATCAGAGACGAACATCGCCGAGCATCTACAAGGAGCTACAGGGAGCTACAGGACCGGACCACGGAATCAACGAGGCAGGCGATCACCAAGGCGACGCATCGACGTGCAGAGACGAACATCACCAGGAGACACCGAGGACTACGAGCGGCGACACCAAGGCCAACCGAGCCATCAAGGCCGCTGTAATCAAACCCGCAATAAACCCAATTCGAACCCGTGAATTCTGTGCTTTCTCACTGGTCTACTGGGCGGTCACGTTTATATAAATTTGGTGTGTAACGACCCTGTTTTGGGAGGCGGTATAGCTCGCCGTGGTCAGGGTTCGTGACAGATATTTATAGTTCCTCTACAGATCGATTTACCTCCCTTTCCCCAATAATAACACAGAGGGATAGAATTATAAAGTAGGCGTGTATTTCGTAGTGATTTGGACAGTGGATTTTTGTCGGGTGATGACGTGTAGGTGAGTCGACACTGCTTGCTTCGGTGGTTCGGTGATACGGGAGGGCCGAAGACCGGACTGCTTGGTTTGGTTTGGTTGTGTGAGGAACTGCTTGCCGCCGTTGGTCCGATGTTACGGAAGCGTATGTGATGAACTGCTTGCCGTCGTTGATCCGATGCTACGGAAGCGTGTGTGATGAACTGCATGCCGTCGTTGATCTGATGCTACGGAAGCGTGTGTGATGAACTGCTTCGTGGGGTGTCCGTGACGCTATGGAAACGTGTGTGATGAACTGCTTCGCGGTGTGTCCGTGACGCTATAGAAGCGTGTGAGATGAACTGCTTCGCGGTGTGTCCGTGACGCTATGAAGCGTGTGAGGTGAACTGCTTCGCGGTGTGTCCGTGACGCTATGGGAGCGTGTAAGATGAACTGCTTCGCGGTGTGTCCGTGACGCTATGAAGCGTGTGAGGTGAACTGCTTCGCGGTGTGTCCGTGACGCTATGAAGCGTGTGAGGTGAACTGCTTCGCGGTGTGTCCGTGACGCCATGGGAGCGTGTAAGATGAACTGCTTCGCGGTGTGTCCGTGACGCTATAGAAGCGTGTGAGATGAACTGCTTGCCGCTGTGGGTCCGATGCTACGGAAGCGTGAGTGCTTGCCGCCGTGGATCCAGTGCTACGGAAGCGTATGAGATCGTGTCGGTGCTGCGGGGTGGGCCGAGTGATCGTGTTGACGTCGCAGATGGGCCGAGTGTCCGTGTGGGCGCTGCGGATGGCCGGGTTATCGCGTTGGCGCTGAGTTACCGTGTTGGCGCTGCGGATGGCCGGGTTATCGCGTTGGCGCTGCGGGTGGCTGAGTTACCGTGTTGGCTCTGCGGGTACGTCGTGTACGTCGGGTTCGTAGTGTTCTGGGTCTTGGGAACGATCTACTTGGATTT
>JBAMCF010000202.1:0-36428 GCA_037075285.1 Drosophila lutescens
CAATTGTCATATTTGTGAGAAGGCTTTAGCGGGTGATAAGGTTCGAGATCATTGTCATTATACAGGTAGATACAGGGGTGCAGCTCATTCGAAATGTAATTATACCCTTGCAGAGGGTATTATGATTTCAGTCAGAAGTTTGCAACGCAGTGAAGGAGACGTTTCCGACCCCATAAAGTATATATATTCTTGATCAGCATCACTAGACGAGTCGATCTAGCCATGCCCGTCTGTCCGTCCGTCTGTCCGTCTGTCCGTCTGTCCGTCTGTCCGTCTGTCCGCCTGTCCGTCTGTCTGTCTGTCCGTCTGTCCGTCTGTCCGTCTGTCCGTCTGTCTGTTTCTACGCAAACTAGTCTCTCAGTTTTTAAGCTATCGGGATGAAAATTTCCCAAAAGTCTTCTTACTATTGCAGGTAGTATATAAGTCGGAACCGACCGGATCGGACAACTATATCCTATAGCTCCCATAGGAAGGATCGGAAAAAAAACGTTAAAAAAATTCTAGCTTCGGTGTTTTTTGAAGTATTACCTTCTAATCTTGGGAATATTATTTTTTATATATTTCTGAATTTCGAATTAAATATTTAAAAAATCTGATCACTATATCATATAGCTGCCATAGGAACGGTAAAAAAATTAAATGGAAATTAATAGGAACAAAATTATATCTTTGTTGATTTTTATTACATTCTCTTCTACTCTGGGATATGACTATTTTAAAATATTTCCGAATTTCGATTTTAATTTTAAAAAGATCGAACTATTATATCATTTAGCTGCCATAGAAACGATCGAAAAATGCATGTGAAATAATAGGAAATTTAACCTTTTTGCGATTTGTAAATTAATAGAATGATCTGCAAGGGTATATAAGCTTCGGCTTGCCGAAGCTAGCTTCCTTTCTTGTTTAGAATTGAAAACGTCAATTTTATCCCAGTTTTCTTCCACAATTTTTTTCAAGTATGATTGTCACTTGTTTATCAAAGAATTAACACTTATACCTGGAGAAATTAAAGTTATTCCCATAAACAAGGAGCACTTCATTTCAGTAATGAAAAACATTGAAAATTAATGTGGAAACAGTTTTGAGATAAGGTTTCTAGACACATTTAGATTTATGTCATCTAGTCTAGATGCTTTAGCGTCGAATTTAGAAGATGATCAACTTAAATCAGTAAGATCACATTTTAATTGTGAAAATGAATTTAAACTTACGCGGAAGAAGGGTGTATTCCCATATGAATATCTTGATTCAGAGCATAGACTAGATGAAACTTGTTTACCATCAAGAGATTAATTTTATAATCAGTTTACTGAAAAGCAATGTTCTCAAGAGGATTATAGTCATGCTGTTAAAGTTTGGACACAATTTTCCTGTAAATCTCTAAAGGACTATCTAGAGATTTATTTAAAAACTGATGTATTATTATTAACTGACGTTTTTGAAAATTTCCGATTAATTTGCAAGAAAATTTATTCTCTTGACCCAGCTCATTTTTATAGAACACCAGGTTTATCTTGGCAGGCAATGCTGAAAACCACACAAATTGAGTTAGAGTTAATAACTGATATTTGATGGACGTTGATGCACTACGAGCAGTACAAACAAGTGGCCCAACGATACCAAGCACGTGCTTGTTACGCGCGGGACCCTTTATCAATTAGGGCAAAAATGCGAGTTCGCGAGGAAAATACATAAAAAACAAATACTACAAATACTACAACTAAGATTGAAGCAAATGAGATAAAATTTTAGTTTTTAATATGGGGATAGATGTTGAAGTGCAAATTAAATGATAAAGATTGTTATAATTTTTACATAGAACAAGAAAGGGCTCATGCAGAGTAAAATTTGATGTACATCGAGGCAAATTAAGAGGGTAATAATTTCGTGTTAGTCTAGCGGGAACATTAAAAGTTAAACGGTTTACCAGTTCTACAGAATCAATATCACCTCTTATAAGATTATGCATAAAAATAGTACCAAGCATTATTCTACGGTTTTCAAGTGTAGGTAAATTAAGCAATAGTAATCTATTCTGGTAGGAAGGAAGCCTTACGTTTTGATCCCAGTTCAAACTACGAAGGGCAAAAAGAAGAAATTTTTTTTGCACCGACTCAATACGGTCGATGTGCACTTGATATTGTGGACTCCAAACTGAAGAACAATATTCCAAAATAGGACGGACAAGGGAGGTAAATAATAATCTGGTTGTATAAGGGTCATCAAATTCTTTTGACCAACGCTTTATAAACCCAAAAACACTCATAGCTTTATTGACAGTGGCCATTATGTGGCAATCAAATTTAAGTTTTGGGTCGAGAAGAACACCTAAATCGTTAATTGAATATATACGGTCGAGTGGTGTACTTTGAAGAGAATAACTAATAAACGTAGGAGTACCCCTATAAAAAGTCATAACGTTGCATTTAAGGCAGTTCAGATTTAAAAGGTTGTACTCACACCATCCCTGAAAACAATCAATATCTGATTGTAAGTTGAAACCTGACCCTACATCTTTATATGATAAACAAAGCTTAACATCGTCAGCGTACATTAGTACACGAGAATGTACTACGATAGAGGGAAGATCGTTAATAAACAAAGTAAACAGCAAAGGGCCTAAATGACTACCTTGAGGAACTCCAGATGTCACGTTGATCATTTTAGAAACAGCGCTCTTAAATATAACCCTCTGAGTCCTACCATTCAAGTAACTTGAAATCCAAGTTAATAGATTACATGGAAACCCAAGCTGATCTAATTTGAATAAAAGGAGAGAGTGGTTAACAGAGTCAAAGGCCTTACTAAAATCTGTATATATAACGTCTGTCTGCATGTTATTCTTATATCCATTTATTACAATGGATGACAATTCAAGAAGGTTGGTGGTGGTTGATCTTCGCTTAACAAAACCATGCTGACACGGTGATATTAGCGAGGAACATAAATGCTGCAAATGAGAAGTAATAATACGTTCAAATGCTTTAGGAATTGCCGACAATTTAGAAATGCCTCTATAATTCTGGGCATCCGCCTTCGCACCCTTTTTGTGGAGTGGAATAATGAAAGAGTTCTTCCAGATAGTTGGAAAAACTGATGATGAAATAGACAAATGAAAAAGTTTAAGAATCGGTTTACAAATGGTTGAAGCACAAAACTTAAGCACACTCCCTGGGAGTCCATCAGGACCGGGAGAATACGTTGGCGTTGTTGTTGCTAAATCCTTTAAAAGAGAACTTTCGGTAATTACAGGGGTAAAAATACAATTAGCCCTATTTAAGGGGTTAGGGTAGGTAGGGTTTGACCAAGCAGCCGAACTATAAGTAGTTTGGAAAAACTCGGCAAATAAATCCGCAATTTCAAAATCCGACGATGCCTCTTTTGAGTTTAAACGTATCGATGAAGGCAATGCCGAAGACTTACGCTTGGCATTAACGAAGTTATAAAACTGCTTCGGATCATTTGAAAATTCGAATTTACATCGATTTAAATACATGGAATAGCAATGACTGTTGAGAACATTAAAATCTGAACGAGCCACCACGTATTTCGAAAAATCAGATGGCTTACCCGATTTTTTATACTTTTTATAAGTGTTTGATTTAAGATTTTTAAGTCTTTGAAGCGCATTGTTAAACCAAGGAGGCCTGTTTAGCTTAGGAGGAAGCCTGTCAGGAACGCATTCGTCAAAAAAAGTGTTTAAAACGCTATAGAAAAGTTCAATTGCACATTCAATATCCATGCAATTGTACAAATCAGTCCAATTATATTGCGAAATCATGTGGTTTAGTTTAGTATAGTCACATTTACGAAAGCATCTCATTTTAGTTTGAGGAACTAAAGGAGAAAGGGTATTAGTACAGGGGAGGCCAATTGTCAATTCCAATGTTGGGTGATACCGGTCTTCAGGTACAACAAGTGCGTCAATTCTAGATACCGTAACTTCATGCGGATCTAAAACAAATACTAGATCTAATTGTCTATTTAATGAATTTCGTATAAAGCTTACTTGCTGTAACGATAATTCTAAAAGGCCATCCACAAAATCATGGGCAGATAAAGGTGTAGCTACAAGTGAGTCAGTGGGAAGAGACCAAGAGATATTAGGGAGATTGAAGTCACCCAAAACAATCAAAAGGTCTCTGTTGGAAAGGAAGGACTGAACAGATTTTATAGCAGACAGATGGTGCTCATAAATTATTAAATCAGAGCCAGGAGGAATATAAGAACAGGTTACAAAAATAGATAAGGATTGAATTGAAATATAATTATTCTGTAGTTCCAATTTGCTCCATGATTTCCAAGTTCAATGAATAGTCTTGTTTGTACTTAGATTATATTTGTCTTGAGTTTTATTTGGGTTTATTTGGTTTAGTTGGAGCAGCAATGGTGCCGCTCCAACGATCGAAGTGTCTCTGCTTTTTACAATATTCTTTAAGTCTAGTTAAGGCTAAGTCTCGTAGCTGCGCTGCTCGCAGGCGGCGGCAGAGAGACGGCTATGTGCCTAAATGCTTATGTATAAAGGAATGTACTTATATATTGTTATGCGCTCTCAAGTGGAGGCGCGAGGGGGTATGCATATGCTGTCCGTTCGCTGCAATTATGCCGATGCTAGCACTTTCTGTGTGCGGGCCAAGCCATAGCGATCGGTTCATATTTCGGGACTTGAAATATGTAAACACTGCAACAAAGTGTTACAGTGCGTACCCTTTAAGTAATTTCGGTACAGTGGGTATTCAATATATGTGCATACTACATCTCCCTCCTTTTGAAAAATAACGTAATATAATGAAGTTATTTTTATAGTAAAAAATTTTATTATTATACCCGTTACTCGTAGAGTAAAAGGGTATATTGTATTCGTGCAAAAGTATGTAACAGGGAGAAGGAAGCGTTTCCGACCCCATAAAGTATATATATTCTTGATCAGGATCACTAGCCGAGTCGATCTAGCCATGTCCGTCTGTCCGTCTGTCTGTCCGTCTGTCTGTATGAACGCTGAGATCTCGGAAACTATAAAAGCTAGAAGGTTGAGATTTCACACACATATTCTTGGGCTTCCTACGCAGCGCAAGTTTGTTTCATCGAGGTGCCACGCCCCCTAACGCCCACAATCGCCATAAACGATTTTCAAATGTGTCTGGAGGCCACATCTTTTAAGATTTTAAAAATATATAAACGCAATTTTATAGTGTTTATTAATACCTATCGAAATGTAGAAGACATTTTTCAAATCGGACCATTCATTAAAAAGTTATACGCAATCAAAATTGTTTATATATCTATCTCCCTCGCACTCCCTTTAGCCCCAATAGATAGTCGGGACACCAACCCGAGTACAGCGTTCGCACTCCCTTTAGCTGAGTGACGGGTATTAGATAGTCGGGACACCAACCCGACTATAGCGTTCTCTCTTGTTTTTTTTTTTTTTTTATGTTATGTTATTAGGATCAAAGAAAATGAAATTATTAAAAGAATATGTGTATTTATTTATCTATGCATGTGTGTCTTTGTATGTGTGTCTATGTATGTGTGTCTATGTATGTGTGTCTATGTATGTGTGTCTATGTATGTGTGTCTATGTATGGCCATACTAAGTGCAATTTATTTAATAAAGATTTTTAATCTATCCTTATGAACTGTTTGTTTCTTTTGTTTATTATTTGTTATTACTATGTTATCTCTATCTCCTATATTTAGGATCTAATTTATGACCTGTCTCGTTTTTTAATAGAACTTGGTCACCTACTGATATATCTATATCCCTTACTTTATGATCATATAGTAGTTTATTTCTATTCTTATTTGCTTCTAACATAACTCTAGCTCTTTTATAGGCTACTTCTAATCTATACTTACTCTCCTTAGCATAGTCATCTATATTATATAGTGCTTCTACACTATCTATGCTATTAAAATGTTTTGGTAAATTACTTGTTTTACTATATACTAACTCATATGGACAATAAGTATGTGCCATAGAGGGGGTCGTGTTGAAACAAAAGACAAAATATTGAAGCCATACGTCCCAATCAGTTTTATCAACCGATATGTAAGATCGTATGTACTCATTGAAAGTTCTATGACTTCTTTCTATTGTTCCGACTGTCTGGTGGTGGTGCGCTGTGGATGTAATATTTTCAATATTCAAATATTTGCACAAATCGTCTATAATTGAATTCTTATATTCTGTTCCCATGTCCGTAATGAACGTCTTCATTGGACCGTACTTCAGGATAAAAGACTCAAATATTGCTTTAGCGACAGTATTAGCATTTTTATTTGGAACAGGTATGGCAACTAAATACTTGGTTACATCACATATTAAAGTGACTGCATACTCATTGCCATTTTCTGATTTTGGTAGTGGACCAATAGTGTCCACTATCACTCTGTCGAAAGCATTTATTGGGGTGTCTGTAATTGTTAAAGGGGTCTTTGTGTGTTTAGTTATTTTGGATTTCTGGCATTTTTGACATTTTCTTACGTACTCAGTTATATCTTTAGACATATTTTTCCAGTAATAGTGTCTTTTTACTTTGGCCAAAGTTTTTGTTATGCCAGTATGACCTCCTTGAATTGGATCATCATGGAATTTAGACAAAATTGCTTCTTTTTCTTTTAAATTTGTTATTTGGGTCACCGGGTTGAGTAGCGCTACTCTTAATGTTTTCAAGATTTTATTGCCCATTAATTTGAAATTATCTATTGAAGTATGTTCAAAGATATTTTCCCACGGTGCCACTTTGAGTTGGCTGATTTTATGTATACCGGCTTGCATTTCAAGCCTTTGGAAAAATTGATCTAAATCAATAACTCCATTAGTATATAAATCGCTAACATCATATCTTGCAGTAATTTTTCTACCTTGTTTAAATAAACATAACGTATTTTTTATCTGCAAGGTCACTACTTTACGTACTTCATCATTGTTTATGACGTCGTATACGTTGGGCTTAGAAGCTTTATTTAAAGATTGCGTAGGCAATTCTTGTTCTTGATTTTCCGCGCGGAATTTTTGTCTATTTTGATATCTTGTAGTGACTTTCAATATATTTCCGGTTATATTTTGTAGATCTTTGATGGTTATCCTTGATAACGCATCAGCTACATAATTATCTTTTCCCTTTAAATATTCGACTGTAAAGTCGTATTCTTCTAGTTCGAGCCTCATACGTGTCAGTTTAGAACTGGGATTGATCATTGAGAAAAGGTATGTTAAAGGTCTATGGTCTGTTTTAATTAAGAAATGTTTTCCATATATATATGGTCTAAAATGTAATATCGCCCAATGAATTGCAGCTAATTCCTGCTCAGTAGTACATTTGTTACTTTCACCTTTTGTGAATGCTCTTGATGCGTATGCAATGGGAAGTTGGAGACCATTATGGTTTTGAGTTAAAACCGTTATTATACAAAATTCTTTAGTGAAATCTGGATATTGTAGCAAGGTAGGTTCCATAAGTTTTGTTTTTATACCCTTGCAGAGGGTATTATAATTTTGGTCAGAAGTTTGTAACGCAGTGAAGGAGACGTTTCCGACCCCATAAAGTATATATATTCTTGATCAGGATCAATAGGGGAGTCGATATAGCCATGTCCGTCTGTCCGTCTGTCCGTCTGTCCGTCTGTCCGTCTGTCCGTCTGTCCGTCTGTATGTCTGTTTCAATACCGTTTGCGAGCTCAGTTTAAAAGCTAGCGACTTAAATTTTTCACAGTCGTCCTAAAACATGTGTACGCAGATCAAGTTTGAAAACCGACCCGATCGGACGTCTATATCCTATAGCTCCCATAGGAACAATCGGATATAGCTTTCACAAAATGAAGATATTTCGCTCAGTGTAAGAGCTTTTGACATGAATCTTATTCTTTTACGCATACCTTGATCAGGGTAAAAGCGCGTGCCGATCGGACGTCTATATCTTATAGCTCCCATAGGAACAATAGGGTGAAATCGGTCAACATTTGACTTTTTTCAGGATATTTCGCGCAGAATATAAGCTATTCCCATAAAACTTTCCAAATCGTATTATTTTATGCACACCTTGGTCAGGGTAAAAGCGCGTGCCGATCGAACGTCTATATCTAGTTAAAAGCTGTGAAAATATCCATTTTTTTCTATTTTTACATGACATTTTTGCAGGACTAAAGCTATTGACATGAAACTATGCAAATCTAATTTATTTGCTTTTCATTCTGCGTGAAATCTGCAAGGGTATTAAAACTTCGGCTTGCCGAAGTTAGCTTCCGTCCTCGTTAAGTATTGAAATGCATTTTCACACTCATCCGTCCATATAAAGGGAACATTCTTTTTGCATAATCTTGTTATGTGCCGTGAATAGTCGGCGAAATTTTTTATAAAACGTCTATAATAGTTACAGAATGCTACGAAACGTCTAGCACTGTCCGCGTCGTGCGGAACTGGGTAGTTCATAATGACATCGTATTTCTTGTCATCTGGAAGTATTCCTTTATCAGTGCATTTATGACCTAGAAAAGTCACTTCATGCATAAAAAATGAGCATTTTTCTGGATGTAACTTTAGGTTGTATTTCCTACATTTCTCAAAAACATATGTTAAGTTCTTAAGCATATGTTTTTCGGAACAACCAATTACTATTAAGTCATCCATATAAAGGAAAGCTTGAGAAGGTTCTAGACCAGAGAACGCAATAGTCATCATTCTCTGAAACGAATTAGGAGCTATAATCCGAAGGGTAATCGCGTGAAGCGATATGAGCCGTTGCTCGTTGAAAAAGACGTTATATCTCTTGAACCTTTTTATACCCTTGCAGAGGGTATTATAATTTTGGTCAGAAGTTTGTAACGCAGTGAAGGAGACGTTTCCGACCCCATAAAGTATATATATTCTTGATCAGGATCAATAGGGGAGTCGATATAGCCATGTCCGTCTGTCCGTCTGTCCGTCTGTCCGTCTGTCCGTCTGTCCGTCTGTCCGTCTGTCCGTCTGTATGTCTGTTTCAATACCGTTTGCGAGCTCAGTTTAAAAGCTAGCGACTTAAATTTTTCACAGTCGTCCTAAAACATGTGTACGCAGATCAAGTTTGAAAACCGACCCGATCGGACGTCTATATCCTATAGCTCCCATAGGAACAATCGGATATAGCTTTCACAAAATGAAGATATTTCGCTCAGTGTAAGAGCTTTTGACATGAATCTTATTCTTTTACGCATACCTTGATCAGGGTAAAAGCGCGTGCCGATCGGACGTCTATATCTTATAGCTCCCATAGGAACAATAGGGTGAAATCGGTCAACATTTGACTTTTTTCAGGATATTTCGCGCAGAATATAAGCTATTCCCATAAAACTTTCCAAATCGTATTATTTTATGCACACCTTGGTCAGGGTAAAAGCGCGTGCCGATCGAACGTCTATATCTAGTTAAAAGCTGTGAAAATATCCATTTTTTTCTATTTTTACATGACATTTTTGCAGGACTAAAGCTATTGACATGAAACTATGCAAATCTAATTTATTTGCTTTTCATTCTGCGTGAAATCTGCAAGGGTATTAAAACTTCGGCTTGCCGAAGTTAGCTTCCGTCCTCGTTCTAGTTCAATTTGATGGAATCCTGACATTAAGTCAAGACATGAAAAGTATTTAGCTCGACCTAGTTGATCTAAAATATCATCAATTCTAGGTAATGGGAATTTATCAGAAAGTAATTTTTTATTAATCTGGCGGTAGTCGATTACTAATCGCCATTTCTTTACATTTGACCCGGGGGATGATTTCTTAGGAACAAGTAACAATGGGCTATTATATTCGGATACTGACGGTTCGACAATCCCGTCAGAGATTAATTTTCCTACTTGCTTTTGTATTTCGTTCACCTGACTATGTGGGCTTCGATAGTTCTTTATATAAACTGGTTCATCATCTTTTAATCTCAGTTTTTGTTTATAAAAATTATTTGTGGTTATTGATTCGATTTCCAATCCGAATATATCGCTATACTGGGTGCATAAGCTAGAAAGCTGTGACTTGAACTGTGGAGGAAAGTTTTTGAAAGTTGTGATAGTACGGATTTTTTCCTATTGTCTGGATTTGTGTTGACTAAATCGTAGTTCGAAAGTGATTCATATGTTAGGTTATCTGTACTGACTACTTCGTCGGTATTTGTTGTGTTTATTAGCCTTATGAAGGCATTATTGGATGTTGCTATGGTATTTGCAACGTAAATACCATACTGATTTTCCTGATTTGGAATTAATACACTGTCTTCTTTTGAATTAAGTTCAATTTTCCGAATAACTTGGGATCTTGCTGGCAGAAGTATTGAATTGTTGCCGGAACTATGAGCTATTGGTACTTTAATTGGAAATTTTAAATTATTGGGTCTAATTATAAGCCAATCTTCAGATGGCTGGAAGTCTAATTGACAGTTGTATTTTTTAATAAAGTCGATGCCTAGTATTCCATCGCATGGAATAGGGAAATGCGAATTTACGATATGAAAACCGTGTGGAATTATGTATTTAGTTGTCTGTATTTCCATAGAAACTAAACCTTGGGATTTGGTTATTTCTTTACTTATGCCTTTTATGTCTATGATGTAATCATCTTGGATGTTTTGGAAGTTATCCGAAGTTTCTTTTAAAATGGAAATGTCTGCACCTGTGTCTATTAAAAAGATAAGTTATTTTACAGTAGCTACATTGAAAAATGAAACGAATATATTTTGGCTGAGATTAATAGTGTGAACTCTGACTTCTTTTATTGTTGAGTATTTAAAGGGCTTTGGGAGTTTTCCGATGTGTTTTGGTTAGTATTTTGGGTAATTTTGACATTGCTTTGGTTTTTGCCATTGTGGCCTCGGTTCGAGTTACTACCACCTCTATAGTTTCCTCTATATTGGCCTCGTCCGCCATTGTTATTTTGGTAGTTGTTGTTATAGTTATTGTTGTTGTAGTTATTGTTGTCGTAGTTATTGTGATTACCACGAGAATTACCACGAAAATTACCTCTATAATTACCACGTCCGCGATTTGAACCGCGCTGTGAATAGTTCTGGAAGTATAAGACAGTATTTGACTGTCCAGTTGCCTCAGTGCAACTATTGACAAATTTGGAAACGGCATCGTTCATAGTACTAAAGGTGCCAGCTTGCATGATAAGTTTTACCTTATCGATTGTGCAATTTTTAGTCATTGCTTTGACTGCATGCGGCGTGGAATAACTTCTGGCTAGCTCTAAAGATAAACCATCTTGTATATATGCACCTTCTAAGGCTTTCGTCATCTGCTCAATTTCTTGTGTGTATTGGTTGGCAGTTTTATTGCGCTGCTGTAGGTTCATCAGCTTTGCTGATAATACTTCAACAGTTTCGCCTTTGACGTTGCTTCTTAGTCTGGAAATCACTTCAGTAATTCTTGTTTCATTACCGATTAGATTTCTGGCGACACCTTTTAGCTTTGTTTTAATTATGGAAACATCTAATTCTTCGTGCTCGCCTTTTATTGATTCTATTATTTGTAAAGCATCAATGAAACTTGTTAAATTTTCAGCCTTACCATCAAAAACTGGTATAAGCTTGGATGCTGTATTAATAAAATCAATATTTGATTGTGCCATTGTGATAGAGTTACTTATTTTGTTTTCTATTACACCGCCGGAATAGTAAGATTATTCAAATCTTCATCTTCTATTTTGAGGTTTACTTCGGGAAGCTCTTCTGACTCCGATTCGTTTGTTTCTGTTGATTCCGGGTCAGGTGCAGTGTCAATTTCTATTGGAGTGTTTAGAACTGTTGGTATCGATATTTCTAAGCTGAACTTTTGTTTAACAGATATTAAATTGGATTGTAGTCGTATCAAAAGTCTCGATACCTGTGACCAATGATCTTGAGTTAATCTTTCCCTGTGCTCATGTATTAGAATTCGCGCTTCGTTAAAGCACTCTACTAATATTTCAACATGCTTCCTAACAGTGTTCTTTTGGATAGGTCTATTCTGGGTTAGGGACTTGTGTGATCTGTCAAAATTACTTTTAATGTTTGATAATTCACCGTACAATTTGTTCCATTCCATGCCTTTAGTTTAGCCATACATGATATGAAGAATATATTGAAATATTTTTATATTTATTTTTTCGTTATTTCATTTTCTTAGATTTTAGGTGTTAACATTTATGTGTAATCACTGTTGTTTGTGCTGTTTATACTTTATCCAGGTCATTTCCCCGGCTCATATACCTTTTTTCAGACAATTATAATGCAGTTTGTAAATTTTGTAAAATAAAGTGGCGCACATGAGAACAACAATGATTATCAGGAGTATATGTACCCAATATAGATTGATGTTGCTAGATTCTACCTTATTGATGACATTGGCAGTGAAATCCACTGTTTTTATGTCCAAAGTCATTTTGATGGGTTTTGCATATACTTTTATCTTATGTGTATAAAGTGTTGTGTTAAAATTATTATGCTCTTCTATTTAAAATTTACTTATCGCATTACTGCGCATTTAAATTAACAAACTTCCTACCTAGTTTTTGCATAGCTTTACGGGCTACACGTCTAATCGGGCAGAAAAAGTTCCGCTCAATTTTACAAAATATTATATTATATAAAAAAAATATGCATCGTAGTGCAATCCAAAAAATTATGCAACGCAGTGCATGGGTGAAAAAAAATTTGTTTTGAGCTTGGTTCCTTTTTTTTCCTTCTACGTCAGCTGGTCGTCGCCGGTTTGGCTACGCTGACGTTCCTTCGAAGGCGCAGGTGGCGGTCGTGCCTCCCACGCTTGGTAACTGCTGCTGTTGTCCTGGGCCTTTTGGATTAGGCGGTACCGGCGCTGGTCTTCGCACTGGTCTTCGGCTTCATGCATGCGGAATTGCATGCCGCAGAGTTGAGAGGTCCGGGGCAGTCGGTGGGGCACACTTGTGGTCGTTTCGGCAGTGGCTTGGGAATATTTGATTTCGTTATTAGTTTTTGATTTATAACTTGTATTTGATTTTCTGAGTGAGTTGTGACTTGTGGTACTCTATTTTGGAGGGTTTCTCTTAAAAATTCAAGCTCTTCATACAGTTTTTGTGCCGTCGTCCATGGCGGCGGTGTTGACTGAGCAAATAGTAGCCACTTTAGGCGGGCTATTCTTTTGTTAATTTTTTTCTTCTGTCCTCCACGTACCATCACGCACACTCTACTCACTCAGACGGGTTTTTATTTTGTATATCCTCCTTGTATGAAATATATTCCTCCAGTATTACTGCCATAATCCTCCCGATCCGCTGCTCCTTGTGACTCTAGTCGCGGTCGCCATAATATATAATTATTCTGTAGTTCCAATTTGCTCCATGATTTCCAAGTTCAATGAATAGTCTTGTTTGTATTTAGATTATATTTGTCTTGAGTTTTATTTGGGTTTATTTGGTTTAGTTGGAGCAGCAATGGTGCCGCTCCAACGATCGAAGTGTCTCTGCTTTTTACAATATTCTTTAAGTCTAGTTAAGGCTAAGTCTCGTAGCTGCGCTGCTCGCAGGCGGCGGCAGAGAGACGGCTATGTGCCTATATGCTTATGTATAAAGGAATGTACTTATATATTGTTATGCGCTCTCAAGTGGAGGCGCGAGGGGGTATGCATATGCTGTCCGTTCGCTGCAATTATGCCAATGCTAGCACTTTCTGTGTGCGGGCCAAGCCATAGCGATCGGTTCATATTTCGGGACTTGAAATATGTAAACACTGCAACAAAGTGTTACAGTGCGTACCCTTTAAGTAATTTCGGTACAGTGGGTATTCAATATATGTGCATACTACAGAATGGAAACTTTGACACTAACAAATTCAATATCGTTAGGGATATGAATGTTAAGTCTCTCCGATGTTAAACTAGAGGTAACGGCAATCAGTACACCACCCCCCCTACGCGGGGAGCGATCGGTCCTGTAGGTGTTAAAGTTCATTGACAAAACTTCAGAGTCAGATATCTCTGGTTTCAGCCAAGTTTCCGTAAAAGCCAAAATATCTTCAGTAAATGCAGAGGAGTCAGCATAAAGCTTTGGTAGCTTCATATTTAGTACTCTAACATTTTGATAAGCCAAAAATAAACCTGTTAGTTTTTTGGCACAGTGGAAGGCCTGTTATTGGGCACAGTGGAAAGCCGATTATTAGGCACAGTGGGAGGCCTGTTATTTGTTCTCGGTTTATTGGGAACAAATTCTTTAATTACCAAATCATCATTAAGCCAAAAACTTTCAGAAAGAAGTACATTAAACACATCAGGCGGAGCAAATATTTTAAAAGAAGATATCCTACGGGCGTACGAAAATCGAAATTGTTCAACTTCAATGTCCTCGGATGGGAATTTTTCACGTATGAATTCCAAAACATCCTCAGATTTGGTATCCGGGGTAAATCTAGAAACAAACAATTGCTTCCTATGTGGAACAACTGAAAGTTTCTTACGCCCCCCAGCAGCAGTCTGAACCTCACTCGGCTGGGACCCAGAAGCGGTTCCTACTGTATCTACGGTCAGCACCGACTTCTGTGCCTCAGGTTGGCATCCAGAAACAGGGTCACCTCCGGAACTGGCTGTAACCATAGGCACAGGTGGCTCGCTTACCCCTGTGCCGACAGGAACTGCTGCAGCTACCGAGTTCAATGCTTTATTTTGTTTCACGGTCTTATTAACTGCCCCTGAGCTGGCTTTTTTGCGTTTAGGCGACTCGGTTAATAATAATTTCTTATTATTAAATTGGTCACAAACTGAGTTGAACCCGTCATTAAGCTGTTTAAAAACTCGTGAAAGGTTCAATAGTCCGTCTCGAGTCTGCCTCATAAAGCTGCTCATTTCGACTGTCATTTCCTTGCAGGAAATGAAGTCTTTAACTCTGCCAGTAAATCCTGCACATTTGACGTGCATGACCGATTCGCAGAGCCAACAGATAATAAAAGGATCTTTAGTTGACATCGGATGAGAACAACTTTTCTTTGTACAGATAAGGGCCATTTTATAGGAAAAAAAAGGTTATTCAAAGAAATAGAAAATAAAATGTGGAAAATATACCTCAAGTAAATTTGGCACTGGGATCAAATTCGCAAAACCGCAAAGACACAAAACAAACGAAAAGTATAAGAGCGCGAGATCGCGAGTTTAATTAAAACAAGAGAGCGCGAGAGAAAAAAGCTTCTATCGACTGAGCGTGGCTTGTGGGGCACCAACAACTATACACACGAACAGTTACAAATGTAAAGCAAGCAAGAGAGAGAGAAATAGAAGTACAGCAAGTTCAGAGAGAGTGAGAGTGGGAGAGTGGAAGAGAGATTACAAGAGTTTTAGCAAGTTTAGAGCGTATAATTTACACTAACAAAGACAAGCGATTAAACAAATCCAAATAGAAATGTTAAAATAACTAGAACAATGCACCCGTTAATTGGGAGATCTAGTTAAAAACACTTACACAATTGTTAGGCTACGCTTTCTTTATAAACAAACAAAAGACACTCGCAAAAAATCACTGAAAAACACAAATAACTCAGAGCACAAAAGTAAACACAACCGTTCACAAGCGACGCTAAATCGTTTACGATATGATATGTATAAATTTATACAAAGCGGAATTCGGGGTGGCTTGGTAGAATGCTGTGATAGTAAAGAGTCATCGTTTTTAATGTATTTAGATGCAAATAATTTGTATGGTTGGGCAATGTCTCAACCTTTACCTTACCAAGGGTTTAAGTGGTTGTCTCCCATAGACATAGAAAATTTAGCAGTAGAAAATATTCCAAGCGATGGTCATTATGGATATATTTTAGAAGTGGACTTGGACTATCCATACAGTATCCATGATTTACATAGTGATTTACCGTTTTGTTCAACAACGAAGTTAGCCACTAATAGCGAAAAAGTAAAAAAATTAATTGCCGACCTCGGAAAAAAAAAAATGAGAGAACGTTATAGTCGGGTGCCCCGACTATCAGATACCCGTTACTCAGGTAAAGGGAGTGCGAGGGAGATGGAGATAGAAACTTTGATCACGCATAACTTTTTATCGAATGGTCCGATTTGAAAAGTTTCTTCTTCATTTCGAAAGGTATTGATAAACACAATAAAACTGCATTTTTACTTTTCCGAAATATTTAAATTTTTAAAATCGTATATAAGCGATTGTGGGCATTAGAGGGGGCGTGGCACCCTTTTGAAATAAACTTGCGCTGCGTAGGAACTCCAAGAATCTTCATGCCAAATACCAATCCTCTAGCTTTTATAGTTGCCGAGATCTCAGCGTTCATACGGACGGACAGACAGACAGACGGACAGACAGACGGCCAGACGGACAGACGGACATGGCTATATCGACACGGCTAGTGATCCTGATCAAGAATATATATACTTTATAGGGTCGGAAACGTTTCCTTCTCCCTGTTACATACTTTTGCACGAATACAATATACCCTTTTACTCTACGAGTAACGGGTATAATTATATTATTCATTATAAAAATTTACAGCAATGTTTGCTTAATGGGTTGCAGCTTAAAAAAGTTCATAGAAAAATGCGTTTTGAACAAAAACCTTGGCTCAAAACGTATGTAGACCTTAACACTCAATATCGTCAAAAAGCTAAAAAATCGTTTGAAAAAGATTTTTATAAATTATTAAAAAATGCAGTCTACGGTAAAACCCTCGAAAATATCGAGAAACGCGTTGACATTAAAATAGTTTATGATTGGGATCCTCCACATAATATTAATAAAAGTGGTCGTAAAACGTTGTGTGCAAGAGCATTAATTTCCAAATTTAATTTCCAAAGTGCCACAAAACTAGAGAATGATTTCTACACAATTCAAATGAGAAGAATGTCATATGTATACGATAAACCCATGTATCTTGGGTTTACAGTATTAGAGTTATCAAAGTGGAATATGTATAATTTCCATTATCAGTATATGAAACCAAAATTTCAAGATAATATAAGATTAAATTACATGGATACAGATTCCTTCATCTATACAATTAAAACTGATGACTTTTATAGAGATATTCGCGATGATATAGAATACAAATTTGATACAACTGGATATTCCGAAGAAAGTCCAACTTATATAATTTTAAAATATGCAATAAAGCGGTATTAGGTGTTTTTAAAGATGAGCTTCATGGTAGACCAATGTCAGAGTTTGTTGGTCTCCGACCTAAGGTTTATTGTTATAAAATTGATTCTATGGACAAATCGTTTATGAAATCTAAGGGAGTAACGAGAACAGCACTAGAGTACCTAGATATTGAAAAATATAAAAAGGTTCTTTTCACTGAAAAAAGAATGTATGGCAGCATGTCAGTTTTTAGATCTAAAAAGCATACCATAAATACTTACAAAATGACAAAAATAATTCTCGATGCTAATGATACGAAGAGAAAAGTTGAGGGTGATAAATTGTCTACACTCCCTTATCATCATAAGGGTTTAATAGAAAGGGAACTTATATCAAATGTTCGATTCCTTGAGGGAGAGTCTTTTGTTTTGGGGAGACAGGTAGATGAAATAGAAAGTCTTGAATTCCAGACTGAGCAACAAAAAACTTTACCTAATAAAGGGATGGGGCAATCATACATAAATATGCTGGCGAACCAGTCCAAAAAACAGAAGCAATATATACCAACCTTGAGTAAACATTCTTATCGCCCTCCACAGAAAGCAGAACAGTCTTTCAGTCTTTGTGTATGTGGGAACTATTTTGGACTTTGTATACGTAGGATGGTGCTTATCGATGTGGGGTTGTGTCTGAAATCTATTTTTGACTTTTGTACGTAAGAAGCTATTTGTACATAAGCTGTTACATGGGCATGCGGGACTGAACATATTTATTTTTCTGTTGCTGAGTTGATTAGTATTTATTTTTTTTTTTTCAATCCGAATAAGAGTTGCTCTATAAAATTATATCTTTAGATTCCCAGCTGTCGTACACCCCAACCAACGTACACGGACTCTATTCCCGTCTCTCTTTAATATTTTTTCCACTAAATATTTGTCTGGGAAACGAGTTTTTTTCAGTTCTTCTTTGTAGAAACCACCTTGTATTGGATTACCTTCGAAGTCTTCCAACAAGTAGGTGGTAGGGTATGTGTTTTTCACACTTATTATTTTAAAAATTTCTGTAGTCCAATTCGGTGTATAGCCCTTTTCAAACACATGTTTATATTTACTGATGCGTACATAATCTCCATTACGCAATTTCCACACACTAAACATTTTGAGATGATTGTAGGCTGTTTTCAAAATGTGTTTTTCATTGGAAGAATTGACGTCAATTGGGGCGACCTTAATTGTTCTATGTGGTCTTTTGTTGTATATATCAATTAATTTTTAATACATATCAACCCACTTGTATGTTCCGCTAAAACTAAATTCCCGCCACATAAGTTCCTTCAAACTTCTGTTAAAGCGTTCCACAATTGAAGATTTTACATTTGAAACGGTAGAATAATGATTAATTCCATATTGTTTTATCAACGCATTAAATTGTTTGTTAAAAAATTCAGTTCCATCATCCGTTTGTAAATTCTTTGGTGTTCCACGTCCAGATTTTAAAATTTTTTCCATTGCCATTGAGACATCTTTAGCGCTTTTTGATTTTAATGCTTCTCCCCAGGCATATTTGCTAAAACAATCCAAAACAGTCAAAATATAAAAAAATCCTCCGTTAAGCTTTGAGTACTTTCCCATTTCCACTAAATCTGCTTGCCAGAGATCATTTATACCCTTTGTCACTACCCTTCGACGTTTAAAATTACGTCGACACGGAGCATGAATTTCTTTAACAATACCCAACATTGTTTTTGGTACTAGAACTTTCTTACTATTGGAGTTGCAGTACCTTCTATTTCAACTGTCTGTGATTTTAAAACTGATTTCTGTTGAGTAACATATTGAAAAACATAGTTTTCAACACTAGTAATCTTTGTTACCATATTAGTTAGAATTTTATCAACATTATCAATCCTCCCATTATTAACTTGAACTAAATTTTCCAAAGAAGTTATTTTAGAAAGTCTTCGATTAAGGGATGTATTTATTTTCGTATTAAGGACTCTATTTAACGTCTCCAAGTTTTCATCGACATATTTTTTCGTCGTTGCATCCGAATAATCTATTGGGTTCCCTCAATTTTTAATTCGTTTCTGTTGGGTATTCAGGTTATCGTCGCCATCAATGTACAACCCCACAACAGTTTTAATATCTCTTTTTAAAATATCTGAAAAGTGACCAAACTTGTCGACAGACATTTTGTTTATAAGGTAATTTAAAGTTTGTGAACCTTATTTATTCTATTAATATATAATTTTAGCCTCTCGCAGTTCTTCTATTATAGACATGATCTCGTTATTGTGGTTAGTGTTGCCAGCAGTCTTTGAAGCTATTAAAAGCTGCAATCTTTCAACTAATTCATTGACGTCATCCCAATAAATATAATTGGGTTTTGCTCGCTGTAGGGTCATGTATCCAAATCCTTTTTATTTGATTTTCTTTGTTTTGATTGAATTGGGGTGGATATAGCTGAAGGAGGTATTTTTTCATTGCTCATGAACTTTTTAATAATGTTTGTATAACCTCTAGTTCCTTTTATTCGCTTATTTGGTGCACTTTCTATTCTATGTGCACTTGTCTCAGTAATGATATCTTGATAATTTTTCAAGTCTGTGTCACTGAATTGTGTGGGTTTATTATGAACAATTAGAGAATAAAGCCCAGGAGTCAAATCCCACGTGCTTCCACTTGATAATTGAATTTTATTATGACTTATATGTAATTCACTATTTCCCAAATTTAAGGATTTGGGGGTTGATGAACTTTTTCTAGGCCCATAAGCCGTATCCAGAACTTTATTTCTCGATAGACTGCTAATATTGAAATCATAGTCTGCATCGTAGTCTGCAAATAATCTGCTACCATCTGCTTCTATTTCTAGCGGTGTTTCCGGCTCTGATCCCAATTCAATATGTGACTGTGAAAAAATTTATCATCTGAGTCATTATAAATTTTTGTTTCTTCATTTCGCACATGATTATCATCATAATCATATTCATAATCATGATCATCATCGTCATCATATCTTAATTGATGTTTCTTAAGCTTTTTACTGGGGGTTTCATGTTTAAATATTTCACTTTTTTGCTTTAGAACCGATGATTTATCTTTGTTTGTATTCATAAACTTTCGTTTTTTTTTCACTAACTAGATCATTTAAGGGATCTGTTATTGGCTTAAAAGTTTCTTCCAGCTCGTAAGCATTTTGTGATTTAAAATGTTTTAGATCATCGAATTTTTTCTTCAATGCATTTCTCGTTTTAGTTAGCTGACTTAAAATAAATTGACTCATTTTGTTTACTCTCAAAACTTTTACCAACGTCATCTTAGGTAGATATAGAATATATTTATCAAGTTCCAAGGCAATGGAGTCCCCATAAACAGTTTTCTTCCTCTGCGCATCGATAATTGGGTAGCTGACGTTCATACCCATCTTATTTTGTGATATCAAGTTCTTGCTTGCGTGTTGAAGTCCTTTAAAACCTCCCCACGAAGAATTTCCTACTCCATAATAGCGTCCAGCTCATTTTCTGTTGGAATTGGTTGATTTATGATATTGATGTTGTGGTTGGTTTGAAGTTTGTCCTCGAAGAAGGTGGTTTAAGTGAAAAGCAAGCTGATTGACTTGACAAGTTAATGTTAAAGTTCAGACTGTAAAGTCTCAACGATTTCCGAGCTCATTTTATATCAGTTCCCAGACTGAGATTTCCATAGCAACAGGTTGTTGTTTTTCCAACCTTATTGTTTTCCACCCTTGTTGTTTTTCCACCCTTGTTGTTTAAAAGTCATTAAATCAGTTACTTTATTTGAATGAAAGCAGGAATTTAATGCACTGGTTACCACAATTGTATGATCCAAGGCGTTGTACCTGTTCATAGTTATATTTGATATCATGGTGGTTGTAAATTTCCAAAACTATCAAAATATAATATATTGTTTTTGTTTTTGTGGTAAGCTACCCAATGTGTACCTCTTGTATTCGAGTCATCCAAGTTGATCACTCCACTCTCATTATTTTTAGGTGTTTTTGGGAGAGAGTCTCTCATAAACACCCCCCTAAAATGCGGTATATTTTTTTGAGCAAATTCTATTACATCAATATTTGTTAATGCTAGCTGACCAATTAGTTTTTTTGATTCTTCATTCTCCCACCACGACTGTTGTATGGTTTTAGGTGTAAGCCGTAACCATTTTTATGGGGTTTTAAGTATAGACCTTCACCCACGGAAACTTCTTCCATCTTTCGGTTATGTCTTTTATTTTCTTCTAACTGTTGCTTAGCAATTTGTGCGTTTGTTATTAATTTTGCAACACTAGAAGTTCCCGAAGCTAAACTACCTATAGCACTTAATGCAGTTAAGATGGGTACCAGTGGTAAAAAACCTCCCATTTTGGGTACATTAATTATTCGAGGAACTTGAACGTTTTTCTTAGATCCGATTGAATTATGTATTGCTTTACGTGCAATTTATAAGAACTATCCTTCGTCTTTACTCGCTCCCAAGCCTTGTTAATTAATGCAGAATCTGCGTTATGTCGATTGCTTAGATCCTTGGTTTGTGAATAGGCAATATCGTGAACCTTGCAAGCTTCATCCAACTGATTAATTCCGTGATCTCCACGCTGTAATCGCTCTGCAAGCTTTGTACCGGGTCCACAATAGTTATATCCAGGAATATGAAACTCAATCGGAAGAGAATCTATTAACTTACTAGCTATACCCGGAGCGACTTCGTTCGCTTAAAATTAGTTTGGAGTACGGTTGTCAGGACTTTATGTTTTCTTATTAGCGCGTTTATTGAAAACCTTTGTGTAAAACCCTTTTTAGAAGATCCTTCAGGGGCGAGAATCAGAAGGCTACTGGCAGAGCTATATAATAAATGAATGTGATCTATGTAAAAGTAGTGAATTTGTATACTTTATATCAGTTACAATACTATCAATGCAATTTTAATTTGCGCACAAATGTACACTTGTTTGTAAATTGTTTCAAATTTGTTGTTTTGAATGAAACGAAAACATTTGTAAACACACGAAAAGATTGGCATCTCATACAAAAGTAGCGAAGTAACTTATTACTTTCCGATTCCACTTTTGATTGATAATTATTAATTTTAAGCTCGACAAATTTTGCATTGGCTAAAAGGAAATTAATGTTTTTATTTGTATTTAAGCACATTATCTACTTTCGAGTAGAAACATACACACATATTGTGTGTATGTATTGTATTGTACATGTATTGTACACATGCTACAAAATGAAAAATATTTTTTTAAAAATAAAACCTAAGTATTTGATCCACAGGACTGACTATTGATCGAAAATCATATTGATCAGAACAGCAGTTTAAGTTTTTAAAATCCAAACCAAATTTGAACTTAAATTGCCCCTTTCCCCTCCCTATCACACACAGCACTACCCCACCCCCTCGTCAGTTTTCTTGGCTGTTGCTCTCTCGGCCGTCGCTCTCTTGGCATCCGCTCTCTGGGTTTCGCTCTCTCGGCAGGCTCCCACAAAATGCAACGCAATAACTTAGAAAATCTAAATAAATTCGTTAAAAATACTTAAAAAAATGTTAAAAACTTGAAAAATAAAACTTAAGCATTTGGGCCATAGAATAACTAATGATCCAAAAATCATCTTGATCGGAGCAGCGGTTTAGATTTTTAAAATCGAAAAGTTAATTTTAAATGTAGCCCCCAAATTATGGGGGATATCGAAATTTCTTTTAGATTTCTAATTAGGCCTTTTCAAGACCTAAAATTCTGCAAAATCCAAATTTCGAAATTCCAACCACTTTAGAAGTTAAGCTTAAGTACATCTAATTCTTTTTTGCTCTAAATATGGATGTTGGAGCTGTTTGGGGCCACTGGGGGACATGTCGGATCTTAGTGGGCGCCTACGCCCCCAATGAAATACTGTGCAAAAATTTGGCTGCTGTAGCTCTTAAGGTTTGGGCTGTGGTCGTATCCCCTTAAAAATCGGTCTTTCATTTTATAATCTTTAGAGATGAATGTGATCTATGTAAAAGTAGTGAATTTGTATACTTTCTATCAGTTACAATACTATCAATGCAATTTTAATTTGCGCACAAATGTACACTTGTTTGTAAATTGTTTCAAATTTGTTGTTTTGAATGAAACGAAAACATTTGTAAACACACGAAAAGATTGGCATCTCATACAAAAGTAGCGAAGTAACTTATTATTTTCCGATTCCACATTTGATTGATAATTATTAATTTTAAGCTCGACAAATTTTGCATTGGCTAAAAGGAAATTAATGTTTTTATTTGTATTTAAGCACATTATCTACTTTCAAGTAGAAACATACACACATATTGTGTGTATGTATTGTATTGTACATGTATTGTACACATGCTACAAAATGAAAAATATTTTTTTAAAAATAAAACCTAAGTATTTGATCCACAGGACTGACTATTGATCGAAAATCATATTGATCAGAACAGCAGTTTAAGTTTTTAAAATCCAAACCAAATTTGAACTTAAATTGCCCCTTTCCCCTCCCTATCACACACAGCACTACCCCACCCCCTCGTCAGTTTTCTTGGCTGTTGCTCTCTCGGCCGTCGCTCTCTTGGCATCCGCTCTCTGGGTTTCGCTCTCTCGGCAGGCTCCCACAAAATGCAACGCAATAACTTAGAAAATCTAAATAAATTCGTTAAAAATACTTAAAAAAATGTTAAAAACTTGAAAAATAAAACTTAAGCATTTGGGCCATAGAATAACTAATGATCCAAAAATCATCTTGATCGGAGCAGCGGTTTAGATTTTTAAAATCGAAAAGTTAATTTTAAATGTAGCCCCCAAATTATGGGGGATATCGAAATTTCTTTTAGATTTCTAATTAGGCCTTTTCAAGACCTAAAATTCTGCAAAATCCAAATTTCGAAATTCCAACCACTTTAGAAGTTAAGCTTAAGTACATCTAATTCTTTTTTGCTCTAAATATGGATGTTGGAGCTGTTTGGGGCCACTGGGGGGACATGTCGGATCTTAGTGGGCGCCTACGCCCCCAATGAAATACTGTGCAAAAATTTGGCTGCTGTAGCTCTTAAGGTTTGGGCTGTGGTCGTATCCCCTTAAAAATCGGTCTTTCATTTTATAATCTTTAGAGATGAATGTGATCTATGTAAAAGTAGTGAATTTGTATACTTTCTATCAGTTACAATACTATCAATGCAATTTTAATTTGCGCACAAATGTACACTTGTTTGTAAATTGTTTCAAATTTGTTGTTTTGAATGAAACGAAAACATTTGTAAACACACGAAAAGATTGGCATCTCATACAAAAGTAGCGAAGTAACTTATTATTTTCCGATTCCACATTTGATTGATAATTATTAATTTTAAGCTCGACAAATTTTGCATTGGCTAAAAGGAAATTAATGTTTTTATTTGTATTTAAGCACATTATCTACTTTCGAGTAGAAACATACACACATATTGTGTGTATGTATTGTATTGTACATGTATTGTACACATGCTACAAAATGAAAAATATTTTTTTAAAAATAAAACCTAAGTATTTGATCCACAGGACTGACTATTGATCGAAAATCATATTGATCAGAACAGCAGTTTAAGTTTTTAAAATCCAAACCAAATTTGAACTTAAATTGCCCCTTTCCCCTCCCTATCGCACACAGCACTACCCCACCCCCTCGTCAGTTTTCTTGGCTGTTGCTCTCTCGGCCGTCGCTCTCTTGGCATCCGCTCTCTGGGTTTCGCTCTCTCGGCAGGCTCCCACAAAATGCAACGCAATAACTTAGAAAATCTAAATAAATTCGTTAAAAATACTTAAAAAAATGTTAAAAACTTGAAAAATAAAACTTAAGCATTTGGGCCATAGAATAACTAATGATCCAAAAATCATCTTGATCGGAGCAGCGGTTTAGATTTTTAAAATCGAAAAGTTAATTTTAAATGTAGCCCCCAAATTATGGGGGATATCGAAATTTCTTTTAGATTTCTAATTAGGCCTTTTCAAGACCTAAAATTCTGCAAAATCCAAATTTCGAAATTCCAACCACTTTAGAAGTTAAGCTTAAGTACATCTAATTCTTTTTTGCTCTAAATATGGATGTTGGAGCTGTTTGGGGCCACTGGGGGGACATGTCGGATCTTAGTGGGCGCCTACGCCCCCAATGAAATACTGTGCAAAAATTTGGCTGCTGTAGCTCTTAAGGTTTGGGCTGTGGTCGTATCCCCTTAAAAATCGGTCTTTCATTTTATAATCTTTAGAGATGAATGTGATCTATGTAAAAGTAGTGAATTTGTATACTTTCTATCAGTTACAATACTATCAATGCAATTTTAATTTGCGCACAAATGTACACTTGTTTGTAAATTGTTTCAAATTTGTTGTTTTGAATGAAACGAAAACATTTGTAAACACACGAAAAGATTGGCATCTCATACAAAAGTAGCGAAGTAACTTATTATTTTCCGATTCCACATTTGATTGATAATTATTAATTTTAAGCTCGACAAATTTTGCATTGGCTAAAAGGAAATTAATGTTTTTATTTGTATTTAAGCACATTATCTACTTTCAAGTAGAAACATACACACATATTTGTGTATGTATTGTATTGTACATGTATTGTACACATGCTACAAAATGAAAAATATTTTTTTAAAAATAAAACCTAAGTATTTGATCCACAGGACTGACTATTGATCGAAAATCATATTGATCAGAACAGCAGTTTAAGTTTTTAAAATCCAAACCAAATTTGAACTTAAATTGCCCCTTTCCCCTCCCTATCACACACAGCACTACCCCACCCCCTTGGCTGTTGCTCTCTCGGCCGTCGCTCTCTTGGCATCCGCTCTCTGGGTTTCGCTCTCTCGGCAGGCTCCCACAAAATGCAACGCAATAACTTAGAAAATCTAAATAAATTCGTTAAAAATACTTAAAAAAATGTTAAAAACTTGAAAAATAAAACTTAAGCATTTGGGCCATAGAATAACTAATGATCCAAAAATCATCTTGATCGGAGCAGCGGTTTAGATTTTTAAAATCGAAAAGTTAATTTTAAATGTAGCCCCCAAATTATGGGGGATATCGAAAATTCTTTTGGATTCTAATTAGGCCTTTTCAAGACCTAAAATTCAGCAAAATCCAAATTTCGAAATTCCAACCACTTTAGAAGTTAAGCTTAAGTACATCTAATTCTTTTTTGCTCTAAATATGGATGTTGGAGCTGTTTGGGGCCACTGGGGGGACATGTCGGATCTTAGTGGGCGCCTACGCCCCCAATGAAATACTGTGCAAAAATTTGGCTGCTGTAGCTCCCCTTAAAAATCGGTCTTTCATTTTATAATCTTTAGAGATTAGCTTTGAACTTAACTCTGAGCACTAAACTGAACACATGAACACTTTGAACTCAACTGAACTAAATACGTTTTGGTTGTCATGATTTCTATTTGTTCAAAATCACCACGCCTACATAAAATTTAAAATAAAAAATTTTACTATTCCTATGGGAGCCTTTAGATATAGTGGTCCGATCCGGCTCGCTCCGACATATGTACTATCTGCAATAGAAAAAAGACTTTTGGGAAAGTTTCATTGCGATAGCTTTAAAACTGAGAGACTAGTTCGCATAGAAACGGACAGACGGACAGACGGACATGGCTAGATGGACTCGGCTATTGGTGCTGATCAAGAATATATATACTTTATGTGGTCGGAAACGTCTCCTTCTCTGCGTTACAATATCTGACTGAAATTATAATACCCTCTGCAAGGGTATAAAAATATATACGTGTTTTCAAAGAGTCTATACCAACCGAAATATGATTACTTGGAAAAGCTAATAAAACCGATTAAGGGTATGGGATATCATACATTCTCTCAGAACGAAACTGTTTTAGCACCCACCGAAGCAAAAAATAATTCAATCATGATTTTCGATGATGTGGCTTGTGAGAAACAGGATAATATTCGCTCCTATTTTCGTATGGGCCGTCACGGATACCAAAACATCTTATACGGGACAATGCAAATGTAATTATTATGTTTAAACAGGGTGATTTAAATATGCGACACATATTTCGGGATCATATTATGCCTGACATGAAATATGAGACATTTACGAAAATTTGACGAAATGTTGGGATGATATATATGGAGTTTTATTTTTAAGTAAGGATGATAATGTTGATAAGGGACGATATAGAAAAGGATTTGATCAATTTATTGTTCTTTAATTTTAATATAAGTTTGTGGCGGGTTGTATGACACCCAGTTGAACAACAGATTTCAAAATGGTTAGAGCATTGACTCTATCAGTAAATGGAAATAGTTCCGTTATAAACACAGTTTATTTCCCGCCAATTGAATTAATCGGGGAATATGAGTGTGCGCTAATTGAGTTTAACATGTACAACTCAATTCCCAACGTGGATGTAAATAACAATCTCTTTCATATTGGTGATAAAGTTATTATTATTCCCACCGGCTCCTATGAACTCAACGATATTTCTTAATTTATTTACAACAAGTTAAAGGATTATAATCTAGAAAATACAGTGAAAATTGTAAGCAACAACAATACACTTCAAGTGGAATTATTTAGCAGTAAAGAAGATGTGTACTTTAATAAGGAGAGGTCAATAGGTCAATTGTTTGGTTTCAAGCAAAGAGTGTTAAGGGCAAACCAAAATCATTTGTCCGATAATGCTGTCAACATTTTAAAAATTAGTTCGATTCGTTTGGAATGTAATATTGTGAGTGGTTCTTACGTTGATAATACACCAAATCACGTATTACATGAGTTTGCTATTTCGGTTCCACCGGGCTATAAAATGACTGTGACACCACACAATCTCATCTATTTACCTATTAACTGCAAAGAAATAAGTACCCTCTCAATATATATCGTTGATCAGAACGGAGATTTATCGAATTTGTGTGGTGAAAACGAATCAATTCGCAAACATATTAGAGCAATAGAATGATAATTTACAATAAAAGCATCGGTATACTTCATCAACCGCGCACTAGCAGTTGTAAAGCTAAAGGAAAAGGATTAAATCGAAAGGGTCTTACATTAAAAAACAAATTGTTTTTAAAATCACTGGGCTTCAAAATTCAAATCTGATAATAATAATAAGAAGCATTTCAAAATGAATGAAATTTTAAATGTTCGTGAGAGACCGTTCTTAGATGAAAGTATTTCGGAAAAGGAATATCACACATATTCCTCATATCATCAAACATTTAAAGCAAACGATGAAATTCGTATATGTATTCAAAATCAGGACTTGTATGTACTCCCTCACGAAAGCTATTTTAATTTTCAAGGAGTTGTTAAAAGAGTAGCAGCTGATGGTACAAGCACCACTGATAATATCGATGTTACGTTTCGCAATAATTGTATGGCAAATTTTATTGATGAAATTAGATATGAAATAAATGGATACGAAATTGATAGAACACGGTTTGTTGGCATGAGCAGCACACTTAAAAATTATCTATTGGAAAGTCGTCAGGATAGTCGCAAACTTTTAAATGCTGGATGAAGTGGTGGAAATGATATTATTACAAAAGCTAATTTTAATTATTCGCTACCCTTAAAAAATGTAATGGGATTTGCTGAGGATTATAGAAAAGTTTTACTGAATTGTAAGCATGAACTTGTACTTTTGCTGACAAAAAATCTGGATGACGTATATGTTAAAAACAAAGCAAACCATACATATGTTTTGGAAAATCCGTAGTTGGGATACATACATTAACCCAAAACTGGTACAGGGTACTCAACACGTCTGGAATCTGAAAATAGGATATAATAGAGAACGACCGAGATTTGCCATTATAGCCTTCATGTTGGATGGAGAACTAACTACAAATAATTTATCCAACCTGAAAGTCCACTTGAATTCAGAAACGTATCCATATGATGACTTTGAAAATGACAAACATGCACACCTTTATGATATCTAAGCAAGGTTATAAAAGAGTTATTACAACGCCCAGCAGAACCATTTTTATCACCGACAGAATTTAATAGTAAACCTTATATTGTAGTTGACATTTCATATCAAAATGAAACAGTTAAATCGGGACCTATCGACTTGAAAAATCAATCGATTTGAAAAAAGCAAACCATGAAAACACCCGCATATTGTCTCCTTATTCACGATCGTTTAGTTGAGTATAGTTCAAAGAACTGTCTAACAACATAACAACCACATAAAATGGAGAAAGATCTAGTTGCAATTGATATACAAGGATTTTTTGATAACAACGACAAGTTCATTCTAAAGGAAATTGGAGTTGTATTTAGCAAAGAAAATAAATTTAACAATAATTTCGTTATACAACCTCCATTTGATTTCACTCGTCTTAATAACAAGTCACGAAAAACTGCTCTCTGGCTCAGCAAAAACCATCATAAATTTTTTTGGAACGATGGAATAAACAACTTTAAGCAAACAAGAAAATATATTAAACAAATTACTTCGGGAAAGGAGGTTTTATGTAAGGGAATTGAAAAGAAACGTTTTCTAGAAATCTTTCTCAGATCACCGCTCATAAGAGATGTTGAGGAATTGGGTTGCCCACCATTAAACACCGTAAACATAAACCAATTCCCATTTTGCTCAATACATATTAAAATCGGTATTTGTGCTCTAAATAATGCACACAATATTCTAAATTTTTGCAATGGAGTTATGGTCTAACACTTATACATATACAATGGATAACAGACAAAGTGAATTAAAAAGCCGAATCAATAATTTCACATCCCAATTTGGTGAGGAAATTTTTAAAGAAGATTTAAAATATCTCATTGATACAAGGAATATGTTCATGGATAAAGGAGAAGACGATCTTAACAAATCGTTATTTATTTTTTTTTTCGCGCGGAGTCCTACACTGTTTAGGGCGAGTAAACGATATCGCGGACAAAGAAAAAGACAATTTCACAATAGACAATTAAAAATACATGCAGGTCTAATTATAAATATGAATAGTCAAGATACATAAAGTAAAACTAATTATTTGCTAGGTAGGATAGTATTATTGATTTAAAGATAGGCAGTGAGTCGGTAGTAGATATTAGGTGGTATAGTCTATTATAGTCATTGCAGAGTACTCTAAAAGGTTCATGCATTGCATAATTAGAGATACAATGATTTAAAACAAGAGGAATATAGTTTCTTGTGAATCTATTAGGCACATTAAAATGCAGGCGACCCAGTAACTCGGGGTTCTCCACATCACCATTAATAAGATTTCTGATAAGCGTAATACCAAGCATAGTTCTTCGGTTAACTAATGATGGTAAATTAATTAGAAGTAGTCTACTAGAGTAGGAAGGCAGTATTAGGCTTGTATCCCAGTTAAGTCCCCGTAAGGCAAATATTAAAAAGTTTTTTTGCACAGACTCAATGCGGTCTATATGCACCCCATATTGGGGACTCCAAAGTGGAGCGCAGTACTCAAGAATTGGTCGGACTAATGAAATAAACAAGGTCTTTGTGACATAGGGATCATCGAATTCCTTCGACCACCTTTTGATAAATGCAAGCACGCCCCTAGCTTTATTTACCATGGTAGTAATGTGATCAGAAAATTTAAGTTTGGGATCCATATAGACTCCAAGGTCGTCAGCATGCGGTATTCTATTTAACACACAACCGCTCAAAGTATAAGTTGAATGTCAAAGTTGACACGAAAAAAGGTCATTAGTTAACACTTAGAACCATTTAAATTTAAGTCATTATTTATGCACCATGTTTGAAATGCATTGAGATCGGATTGTAAAGCTAAACTTTGAGCGGGATCATTAAATTGCAGGCACAACTTAACGTCATCTGCGTAGATAAGTACACGTGAGTTCGTTAGGACTAGAGGAAGGTCATTTATAAATAATGTAAACAGGAGCGGACCAAGATGACTTCCTTGTGGTACACCGGACGTAACTCGGATTAGGGATGATTATATGGCGATCATTTTTAGATCTTAGTAACGGACACCCGTCACACCCCGCTTAACTAGGATCCCGGATTTCTGGATAGGATTTCTGGATATAAGCAACGGTAACCTGTCAACTTATTACCCTAATTACCGATCACTCGTCACGCACCCGTGAACGTTCTTGTAACCACTTAGAACTCTGGATAGGATTTCTGGATATAAGCAACGGTCACCTGTCACCTTAACCTAATTTATTACCCTATTTAACAATCACCCGTCACGCACCCATTAACTTTAATGACCCCCACACCAGTCACCTTGACCTAATTTATTACCCTAATTAGCATAATTAATTGCCTCCCCCTTCCACTTTTTGTATCCAGAATCCCCATTAAATACGATTCAGAACACTCATTAACATACTACTGAACGTATTATTACTTCTCATTTGCAACATTTTTGTTCCTCGCTAATATCACCGTGTCAGCAAGGTTTTGTTAAGTGAAGATCGACCACCACCAACCTTCTTGAATTGTCATCTATTGTAATAAATGGATTTAAGAATAAAATGCAGACTGAGGTAAAATTTATATACAGATTTTAGTAAGGCCTTTGACTCTGTTAACCACTCTCTCCTTTTATTCAAATTAGATCAGCGGGCTTCCGTGTAATCTTTTAACTTGGATTTCAAGTTATTTGAATGGGAGGAGTCAGAGAACGCTGTTTTTAAAATGATCCACGTGACATATGGAGTGCCCCAGGGTAGTCATTTGGGCCCTTTGCTGTTTACTTTGTTTATTAACGATCTTCCCCCTATCGAAGCACATTCTCCTGTACTAATGTTCGCTGATGATGATGTTAAGCTTTGTCTATCATATAAACCCTAGGGTCAGGTTTCAACTTACAGTTGGATATTGATTGTTTTCAGGGGTGGTGTGAGTACAATCTTTTAAATTTGAACTGCCTTAAATGCAACGGTATGACTTTTTATAGGGGAACTCCTACGTTAATTAGTTATTCTCTTCAAAATACACCACTCGACCGTATATATTCAATTAACGATTTAGGTGTTCTCCTCGACCCAAAACTTAAATTTGACTGCCACATAATGGACACTGTCCATTGGCGTTGGTCAAAAAAATTTGATGACCCTTATACATACAGATTATTATTTACCTCCCTTGTCCGTCCTATTTTGGAATATTGTTCTTCAGTTTGGAGTCCACAATATCAAGTGCACATCGACCGTATTGAGTCGGTACAAAAAAATTTCTTCTTCAAAACGTAAGGCTACCTTCCTACCAGAGTAGATTACTATTGGTTAACTTGAAAACCGTAGAATAATGCTTGGTACTATTTTTATGCAAAATCCTATAAGAGGTGATATTGATTCTGTAGAACTGGTAAACCGTTTATTTTTTAATGTTCCCGTTAGACTATCACGAAAATATTTCCCTCTTAATTTGCCTCGATGTACATCAAATTTTACTCTGCATGAGCCCGCGTTCTATGTAAAAATTATAACATTCTTTATCATTTAATTTGCACTGCAACATCTATCCCTGTATTAAAAACTAAAATTGTATCTCACTTGCTTTAATCTTAGTTGTAGCCTTTATAACACGGACCGTAACAGTCATAAGTTTTACTTTAAAGTCATCGATTAATCGTTATTCAACACATTTTATTTATAAGTCATTAAGTAATTGTTATTTCAGACTAAAAGTCAGAGAATAACAGTTATTTTCTGACCAAAATAATAAAAGTACCCCGTAACTTTTATTTATGACTTTTATAATAAAAGTCTAAAAATAACTGTTATTTTTTGACTGAAAAAATAAATAAATAATTTTATGCTCAAAACGTTTCTCTTACTAAATACTTTGTAGGTCTTCAATCTTCGTGGTCTTTGATGGGCCAGATTGCAGTCAAACTGAGTAAAATGGCCCAAGTCGCGGTTAAGGGCGGCAAAACAAAAATTTGACAACTGTAGAAATCAAGGAAGAAAAAGAATAAACTTACAAAAATATGGACCTCCGCGTTAAAGAGCTATAACCGTATTTTTAATAGCAAAGAAAGGATAGAAAAAAACCACAAAAAATGTACTCTATTTTAGATCTAAGCATTAGTGTCCATAAATTCCAATAAAATTTTATGAAAATTATCTCTTTTTACCTATACCGTTAACAGCGAAAGTAAGTTTCGTACTGTTATTACCCCAGTACTGAGGCTAGACTGGTTTAAAAAGAATTTTGACATTTTGTAACGTTTCTCGAAGGCTTTGCAATTGACTTCAAAATGATGTAGGAGAAAGTTATAGCCAAAAGAACAGATGATACCAGTCTCATTTCAATGGCTCTTTATTTATAGCTGCTATGTCTAACCAAACTTTTCCTACTTTTAGAGACCCCTTCTTCCCTATAATAATTTTTTTTTTTTTTTTTTTTTTGTGGGCTGAGGGGGGAAAATGCTTTCTGCATCTCACACTACCGTCATATGTGGGGCTTGAAAACCCCTCCTCATCAGGCCTGTATCCACTTCGGAAAAGCTTTCGCATTACTTCAAAGTGGGGCCTCTTGCGCGCAGTGCGCGTTCATCTACTCATACAAAGCTCTAATGCTCGTCTCTACTTAGGTGCCAATGTATAGCATAGTTGATATCCATTGGCATCCAAGGAGAGGCGATCCCCAGAGCCCGTCTGATGTCTGCGTCCAGACTGCCCTTTTTATATCCTTTCATCAAGATCCCTTTTCTTCGAGCGCAGAATGTCTCCGATAAAAGCAGCTGCTGCCCTCCAGTTCTCTTCGCTTTCGCACATCTTGGCGACTATTGTTTCCGGCGTAATCTGTCCGATCACTCGTGTTAGACTATTTCGTTCCTCCGCATATTTCGTACAATAAAACATTGTATGTTCTGCGTTGTCGGCTTCAGCATCAGCATATAAACAGCTGGCTTCCGTGCTTTTGCCCATCTTGTTAAGAAAGGAACTGAAGTAACCGTGGCCTGTGAGCGCTTGGGTAACGTAGTAGTCTACATCACCGTGTCGTCTATCCACCCAATTTTTAAGGTCGGGGATAAGTCTTCTTGTCCATCTTCCAGTAACTTCGCGTTTCCATCTTTCTTGCCAGGTCTTGAGGGTTTCTCTTTTTAGGTCCAAAATCGATTGCTTAGATGCTTCTCCAGCTTGTCGGAGATCGTAGAGGCTCTTCCGCTCTTTGGCTAAGAGGTCTATCGGGGTCACGCATGCTAGGACTAGTGCTGCTGGACACGACACCGTGCGATATGCGCTTATTATGCGTAAGGCAGAGGTTCTTTGTATAGCCATCAAAGTTTTTAGTCTGCAATTTGTTTTTAGCGAGTCAGCCCACACTTCACATCCATACAGAAGAATTGAGTTGTTTGTGTTCATTAACTACGTTCGTCTGGATGGTATTGGTCCACCGATGTTTGCCATAAGTCTGCTAAGATACTTTGCTGTCTCTGCAGCCTTGGTTCTAGCATATTCAATTTGTGGTCCAAAGGTCAGTTTTGAGTCCAGCCTGACCCCGAGGTACTTTATTGTCTTCTGTGTCCGAATAGTTGTCTCGGTGAGCCTTAATTCTATCTCTAATGGCATCTGCTTTCTGGTGACTAGCAGTAGCTCAGTTTTTTCGGGAGCCAGCTGTAAGCCACGAGAGTTCATCCATGCGTTTACACGAATCATAACTTTACTACGGACTTTAGTGTCAGTAGGGCGTGCTCAGTATTGCGTGCTGGGATAACTGCGACTAGGTCATCCGCATAACTTACGAGGTATGTGTCGTCAGGCATTTCTGTTCTGAGGATATCGTCATAACTGATGTTCCACAGTTCCGGTCTCAGTATGGAACCTTGGGCTGCTCCCGAGGTGATGTCTATCCTTTTTTCGCCTCCTCTTGTCTGATAAATCAGTTTTCGGTTCTTAAGATAGCTGTCTAATATCCTCATCAGATATTCTGGGATATAGAAGCGTCTGTTTAGCGAATCGATCATGTCCGACCACCTGACACTATTAAGCGCAGAGCGGTCGATAAGCTGATGGGGTTACCGGGTCTCCTTTTCCTTTGCTTATCAAGACCAGCCTCTGTATCTTCCACGGATCGGGGAATGTTCCATACTGCAGGCACCTGTTACACATATTTAATAGTACATCGGGTCTGCTCTCTGCGATGACTTTAAGAGCTTCGGTCGGTATATTGTCGGGTCCTGGTGCTTTCCTATTCTTCATGCTGCGTATTGCCTTAGTTAGTTCATCCTCGGAGAACAACTCAAAGTGCTGCTTGTGCGGCTGCGGTGCTGTGTAAGCTGGTCCGATCGGATGGGGCGGGAAAAGAGTTTTGACAATGTTATCCATATGTCCTTCATCTATATCTGGCAGAGTACTTCTTGACCTAAGCTTCTTCATAACGAGTTTATACCCCAGACCCCATGGGTCCTTGTTAACGTCATTACAGAGGGAATTCCATTTATCTCGTTTACTTGTGCGAATGGCAATGTTAAGAAGCTTTTTTGCCTTCTTGTACTCCTCCTCCTGTGTAGCGAAATTTCCGCTTCTCCCAGCTCGTGTGAGATGACGCCTACAGCGAAGGCTAGTCTCCCTTAAAGCATTTATCTCATTCGTCCACCAGTATACCTATGCTCCTCGTCTGTGGGCATTGCCAGACTTTGGCATAGCAGCATCACAAGCCCTTTTTATGGTGGACATAGTGCTGCTAACAACGTTCTCCACGCTAGCTCTCTCGTTGCTTTCAATTTGGATCCGGTCAATTTCTCGTATTATGAGGGTCTTGTTTAGTCGGTTAACATTCCATCGGTGACAAGTTCGTGATTGATTTCCTACATGCTGAACAGTGCTTCTTTCAATACTGAAAGATATGTATTCGTGGTCGCTTCCATTGTAAATGTCTAGAACTTTCCAGTCTAGTATTCTGTGCGCAGAGTTCTCTGATACTAGCGTTATATCCGGTATTGTGCCCATTTGACCCATTCCCTGAAACGTCGGAGTTCTGCCCACGTTAGCGACTACCAGTCCAACTCTTGCTGACATTTTAAGGATATTTCGGCCTCTGGTGTTGGTTGTTCGCATGCCCCATTCTTCTGCTCTAGAGTTAAAGTCGCCAGCTACTATAAGGCTTCCCCGCATTTACTGAGCTATGTCTTCAATGTCATTGATTTTCTGTTGGAAAGCTTCTATTGTATCGTTAGGGGTTAGATAACAGCTAAATATGGTGAATTCCTCAAGTTGTACATATACGTAACAGCTACCTCTGCCGTCACCGAGACATCGTATGTCACCCGCAGCTGGGATCCATATATCTGCAGTCTTATCTTTGTTTTCCAGCCAGATTCCGCGGCGTTTGGCTCTATATTGCTCGTAAATTATAACTA
>JBAMCF010000203.1:0-140491 GCA_037075285.1 Drosophila lutescens
AACAAGAAAGGAAGCTAGCTTCGGCAAGCCGAAGCTTATTTACCCTTGCAGATCATTCTATTAATTTACAAATCCCAAAAATGTTAAATTTCCTATTATTTCATATTAATTTTTCGATCGTTTCTATGGCAGCTAAATGATATAGTAGTTCGATCTTTTTAAAATTAAAATCGAAATTCGGAAATATTTAAAAATAGTCATATCCCAGAGTAGAAGAGAATGTAATAAAAATCAACAAAGATATCATTTTTTTCCTATTAATTTCCGTTTAATTTTTCGACTGTTCCTATGGCAGCTATATGATATAGTGATCCGATTTTTTAAATATTTAATTCGAAATTCAGAAATATATAAAAAATAATACTCGAAAAACACCGAAGCTAGAATTTTTTTAACGTTTTTTTTCCGATCCTTCGGTCGGTTCCGACTTATATACTACCTGCAATAGTAAGAAGCCTTTTGGGAAAGTTTCATCCCGATAGCTTAAAAACTGAGAGACTAGTTTGCGTAGAAACAGACAGACGGACAGACGGACAGACGGACAGACGGACGGACAGACGGACAGACGGACATGGTTAGATCGACTCGTCTAGTAATGCTGATCAAGAATATATATACTTTATGGGGTCGGAAACGTCTCCTTCACTACGTTGCAAACTTCTGACTGAAATCATAATAATACCCTTTGCAAGGGTATAAAAACGACGCCGACAAATATTTATTTGATTTTGGTCCAAAGCGATTCACTTATGTATGTATAATTCGAAATATGATTATGTGTGTGGATGTATGTAGCAGATAGAAACATACCTCGGTGTTACCTTAGACCGCCGTCTATGCTGGAAGGACAAAATGGACTGGCTACTTCGCCCAGATAGCGGGTTATTCCCTCAGGGCAAAGTACGGCTCTTTAAAGCAGTGGTAACCAGCAGAGGCAGCGCGCAGGGCCCACGGGATAGGCAATTTCTCTGTCGCAGCGCTGCCAGCGCGCTGCAGCGTTTCGACGCACATGTACGCACCCTGCAGTTCCCGAATTCAGACCGAGCGCTTAATTGCACTGAGTCGACTGCGACGCCGGCAGAGCCTCGGCAGAAGCGACTCTCTCACCAGTCCCCTCTCTCTCAATCTCCGTCGCCGACGGAGCCGACCGAAACGGCGCCAGAGACTACGCTCTCCCTAATTTCTCTCTCTCAAAGTCTCTCTCTGCGCAGGGTTAGGAGATAAATTAGGCAAGTGCGATCGTGAAGGGAAAGAACAACAAGAGAGATTGAAATTGCAGAAGTTGTTTTTCTCGCTCAGTATTCTTTTTCTATTTCTCAAAGCCGGCGCCGTTGTTCCGCGTTTTTCAATTGCGTTCTAACTGTGATAAGTTGTTTTCGAGTTTAAACAAAAGTGCTATTAATCAAGAATACATTTTTAGGTAAGTAATTTTCTAGGGTATTAAAACTTTGTCTTGTCTAAATTATTATAGCTTCTCATTTTTGGAATATGCATGTTTTATTTTTAATATTTTTAGGTCAAGCTGATGGTACAAGGTGCATAAACAATATAATTTCAGATGAGATCATTTTGTCCTACAGCCCAGAAGGATGTTATTCTTGCACTTCTAAGTAAGTTTTTATCATTCTTGTCTAATACTCTAATATTATATAATATTATAAAAATATATATTTTCAAAATTCATTGGTCAGGTGGAGCCTGCAGAGCATGCGGAGATGCGTGAAAAATCTACATGCGCGAAAAGGGAGCTCACTAAGACTCCGGAAGCCATTTTAAACGTACCGAAGACCCCTACAAGTCGCCGTAGTTTGTAAAAATTTATTAACTTAATGCAAAAGTATGAAAATAATTTTCCAAAAATGATGTAGTACAATGAATTGAAAAGAAATAAACCTTTTGATAAATTCAACATATTTTTAATGAAAATGGGAGGTGATGATTTTGGGTGCTATTTAGGCGCTGAAAAAAGCGCCGAAAAGGCGCCGAATTTGGTGATGAATTAAGCGATGAACAGGTGCTAAAAAAGCGCTAGTTTCTGGCAGTGATGAGCCCCTAGGACATGCCCATGTTAAAATCATCGCTATTTTTCATACAAATTCATCAGTGATTGAGCGCTTAATGATCAATTTTTAGCAGTAATTCACTGCCAAAAAAGCGCTGAATGGAACTGCAGGGCAGTAAAGCAGAAAAACTTCATGCACACAGTCAAATTCGTGCATGCACGCACTCACACAAACGCAATGCGTTCTTTCATTGTATGTGTGCTGCTTCTGCTGGTCACCACTGCTTTAAAGCCATTGTTCTCCCGACCCTTAATTGTGGAATAACTTGCTGGGGCACCGCTTACGACACGTCGTTAAGAAGAGTTCAGACTTGCATCACAAAGGCTCTGCGGGGGATGCTTGAGGTGAAGTGGCATCATTACGTCGAAAATAGCGTTTTATTTCGTGACACTACTCCCGTGTCCCAACAGTTACTGAGATAAAACCACAGCTCTCGAATCGCTACAGGGGTCGGCTACTGGTGCATTCTAACTGCCTGGCTAGACGTCTTGCCACACCACTGGGTCGACGTCGTCTCCACAGACGACACCCCGCGGACTTATGGATTCTCGGCCGTGATAGACACGGGCGACTCTTGTAATATATTAACCCAGATGTAGTAACATGCCCCACTACGGCTCACCTATCCGCAGATTTCGGGATTCTTTTTTGCTATATGACATCAACAAACATGAAAACAAGAACCATTTCTTCTGAGGAGTGTTAATAAAGAATGTGTCTACTTCGGCTTATACCAAAAAGGCGGCAACAAATTGATTTGGCGGCAGCAACGACGAATTAAATCGGCTGCAACAGATCACAAGCAGCGGCAACAATTACCTCAATGTTTTAAAAGGCCGGCGCGATTTATTTAATTTCTAATTAGTTTGTTTCACCAAAAAAATAATTTGAGTTCCACTGCAAATCACGTCGGCGTCACCATGAAAATGTAATACTATTTTGTACTAACAAAACGCGATAACTCGTGATTGCGACGAAAGGGAGTATGCGCAATGATCCTTATATAACAACTGCTCTACTTAATTCCATTTTACATCGCTTAAGCCTATCTTAACTAAGGGGCGAGAGACAGGGCGAATTCGCGAGAGCGAAGGAAAGCTTTATTGCGCTTCCGCCTTACACTCTCCAACGCCTTCGTTAGGTAATTCTTACAGAGTCCAGAAAACTCCCAAGAATTGTTGTTTTCCTTTTCTTGCGTATTGATCGCAATTCTTGGGCGAAATTCACACAGGAATAAGCACTTTAACTCTCCAACGCCTTCTTTAGGTAATTCTTACAGAGTCAAGTAAACTCCCAAGAACTGTTGTTTTCCTTTTCTTGCGTATTGATTGTAATACTTGCGCGAAATTAAGCACTTTAAACGTAGGCGGACGTATAGAAAATGCAAGCCGATTCAACACTTTAACGGACGCTTAAAAATTTCGGTTTTTGCTGGAGAAAAATCTAGAACGTCGGTTCTGTTCGCCGCTCGTTGGAGCAAGTCTTGTACGCAAGTCGTTTCGATATTGGAAGTATGTTCCAATCAGATAACGGCATTAGTGCACCGCAACTACAAGTACACCGCACAAACACAATGTATTTTCTAAACTTGTGTGTCAAAGCATAGCATCAAAAAATGATGCTGTGTTTATACCCGTTACTCGTAGAGTAAAAGGGTATATTGTATTCGTGCAAAAGTATGTAACAGGGAGAAGGAAGCGTTTCCCTATAAAGTATATATATTCTTGATCAGGATCACTAGCCGAATCGATATAGCCATGTCTGTCTGTCCGTCTGTATGAACGCTTAGATCTCGGAAACTACAAAAGCTAAAAGGTTGAGATTTCAAGTTTATTTCAGCCGAGCGCCACGCCCCCTCTAACGCCATAATCGCCCACTAACGATTTTAAAATGTGTCTGGCGCCCAAACCTTTAAAGATTTCCGAGAAGTATAAATGCTATTTTGTTGTGTATATTTTTATCTATCGAAATGTAGAAGACATTTTTCAAATCGGACCATTCATTAAAAAGTTATGCGCAATCAAAAACATTTTATATTTCCATCTCCCTCGCACTCCCTTTAGCTGAGCGACGAGTATTAGATAGTCGGGACACCAACCCGACTATAACGTTCTCTCTTGTTTTTTTACTTATTTCTGTTGTGAGTTGTTTGTATGCGGTGTCAAAAATGAGCTTCATGTATTGATGAAGTAGACTTTTATTTATGTGTGCGACCGCCGCTTGTATTGTGTAGGCAAAGCCAACCTTTAAATTTTAGCTTACAAGTGATTTTGTAATGATGCATGATTTGAACTTCTTGCTTTGCGGACTCACCCCCGAAATTCACGAAAAAGTTATCCTCAATGGATAGCGATTTCTTAAGAACTTTACTGACCATGGATAACCAACATGGGTTATAGTCTAGAAGGGGGCCCTCGATTAACATGAAATCGCGGTCCGTCGAGGGTAATTTTTTCGCGATTTTTGATGCACAGGCCCCTCTTCTAGACTATTACTCCCACATGTGTATTTATACCCGTTACTCGTAGAGTAAAAGGGTTTATTGTATTCGTGCAAAAGTATGTAACAGCTAGAAGGAAGCGTTTCCGACCCCATAAAGTATATATATTCTTGATCAGGGTCACTAGCCGAGTCGATCTAGCCATGTCCGTCTGTCCGTCTGTCTGTCTGTCTGTCTGTCGGTCTGTCTGTCTGTATGAACGCTGAGATCTCGGAAACTATAAAAGCTAGAAGGTTGAGATTTCACACACATATTCTTGGGCTTCCTACGCAGCGCAAGTTTGTTTCATCGAGGTGCCACGCCCCCCCTAACGCCCACAATCGCCATAAACGATTTTCAAATGTGCTGGAGGCCACATCTTTTAAGATTTTAAAAATATATAAACGCAATTTTATAGTGTTTATTAATACCTATCGAAATGTAGAAGACATTTTTCAAATCGGACCATTCATTAAAAAGTTATACGCAATCAAAATTGTTTATATATCTATCTCCCTCGCACTCCCTTTAGCCCCAATAGATAGTCGGGACACCAACCCGAGTACAGCGTTCGCACTCCCTTTAGCTGAGTGACGGGTATTAGATAGTCGGGACACCAACCCGACTATAGCGTTCTCTCTTGTTTTATAATGATAAGATGAAGAAATCGCCGTCCAAGGAGGATTATATATTTTAATCTTTATTTAAGTCTTGACCACTCAAAACCAAACATCAAGATTGAATTTGCTTTTCTCAGCGCCATAACAATCCATATTCCGCATATTTGACATATTTGGCAACTGCGTAGACTAGTAGTGTCAAAATTAGGCACCGGTGCTGTTCTCTGGTTCCAATACTGCTGTTACTGTAACTGGCTGATTTCTGCCAGACTTCTTCCATTATATAACCGGACAACTTTCAATTTCTCTCTAAAAAGTTAGACGGAAAAACGGCGTTCAGACATGAGTGTCTTTAGCTGAATAAGTGGCTACTAGGTTGCCTTGCAAATCATCAAGAATATATATGCTTGATCCAAATTTCTCTCTAATTCGAGATTTGATAAAGACAGGGCCTAGTTTCGCATTAAAATTCTTACTAAAATTGATTTGCTGTATTTCGCACAAAGACTTCCTGTCCAACTTTATTGTTAAATTGTACTGCCGGGTACTGCGGGAGTCTCTTTTGCCCAGGCGCTAAGCTACAGCAACGACATTCAAACATACCACTCCAGGATTATTGGAGCAAACCCACTGGGAATCTCCAAGGGAAGGAAGCTTTACAATGCGATAATAGCTCCACGAAACAAGCTTGATTTTATTTCTCCGGGCAAAGTCGGTCTAAATGTCCTCTTAGAGCAAACCTGGCATTCACTATCCCTGAACAATATTATTATGCCACAAACAACTGATGAAACATATCTAGGAGTCCACCTGGATAGACCACTCACTTGGCGTAAATATATCGAAGCTAAGAAAAATCATTTGAAGTTTAAAGCTAGCAATCTACATTGGCTAATTAACGCCGGATCGCCACTTAAATTAGATTACAAAATACTTTTGTATAAAGCAGTCCTAAAACATCGACTAATTTTTTTAGCCGATACTATTGTCTAATTTATCGGTGGCAAAGCGATTGCTTGAACACTATTAAAACAAGAGAGAAAGTTATAGTTGGGTGCCCCGACTATCAGATACCCGTTACTCAGGTAAAGGGAGTGCGAGGGAGATGGAGATAGAAACTTTGATCACGCATAACTTTTTAACGAATGGTCCGATTCGAAAAATTTCTTCTACATTTCTATAGGTATTGATAAAAACAATAAAACTGCATTTTTACTTTTCCGAAATATTTAAATTTTTAAAATTGTATATAAGCGATTGTGGGCGTAAGAGGGGCGTGGCACCTTCTTGAAACAAACTTGCGCTGCGTAGGAACTCCAAGAATCTTCATGCCAAATACCAATCTTCTAGCTCTTATAGTTTCCGAGATCTCAGCGTTCATACAGACAGACAGACGGACTGACAGACGGACAGACGGACAGACGGACATGTCTAGATCGACTCGGCTAGTGATCCTGATCAAGAATATATATACTTTATGGGGTCGGAAACATTTCCTTCTAGCTGTTACATACTTTTGCACGAATACAATATACCCTTTTACTCTACGAGTAACGGGTATAAAAAGGCGTTTTGCAGTGTTCACTGTATCTCCACCAAAAATAATCGGATTTCCATTTTGTTTTTACGTTTCGCTTAAGAATTAAAAAAAACCCGCCCCCTGGGAAGCTCGATTTTGAATTATTTAATTTAAAATTTTTTTTCAATCTTCCAAAGTCAAAAAATTTGACTTTTAGCTAAAAAAAAAAAATTTTAAGTTAAGAAATTAAATAAAACTCGTCCCAGGGGGCGGGTTTTTTTATGCAGAAAAATATGTGACAAATTTGAAAACGATCGGTTGAGCTTTATAGAAATGCCGATGATCACGGACTTTTAATACGTGGTTTCAAGAAAAACCCACTTAAACGTGTAACATGTAAAACACACATAGATCGCTTAAAAAAAGGCGTTTTGCGGTGATTACTGTATCTCCGCCAAAAAAAACCTCGGATTTCCATTCAGCTTTTACATTTCGTTTAATAATAGAAAAAACTCGTCCCCTGGGAATATTTATTTTTTATTTTTTAAGTTCAAATATTCTTTTTAACCGTTGAAAATCAATTTTTTTTTTAGGAAAATTTTACTTTTACTAGTTTTGGTCCGATTGACTTAAAACTTATTTATAAACTTCTTAAGATGTAAATCTACAAGAAACTAAATGGGATTGATTTTTTTCACGACCCTTCCCCCCCTTAAAGAGTTATTCTACCAATTTATGTATCTCCATTCTAAAGTCTACGCTACTTAGAATCTGACTTGGGGGTCTTGGAGTGGAGGACTAGACCCAGTTGGGAATTATAACTAAGGCAATGCAGAACATTAGTAAAATTACTGTTGCACAGTTTTATATTAATGATGTTACGTTAGGGTAACTATTGTTCATAGCTAAAAAACAAGAGAGAACGCCATAGTTGTAGTTCTAGTGGCTACTACATGAAACATGCATGTACAGTGAAGCCTCTTCGCTCCTTTTTGTGTGTTTACATAATGTCGACGTCTTGGACTTCTTGAAGTCTAAGCCGACATTGACCTCGAGTTAGCTAAAAACTTCTCTTTAACAAAAAAAGGTCGTATTAAAAAGCTAATCTTTGTATAAAAGATTTCTTTTTTAAATTTTTTGATTGAAATTTTATTTTTATAATTATTATTATTATAATTTCTAATTAAAACACTATAAACCTTTATAACAAAGTTATTTCAGTGAAACAATGATGTAACATATTTTTTAAATAATTTATATTTAATAACAAAGATAGTTGCATACCGCTTTTGCAAAGATTGCACCATAACTGACATTCACCATACAAAAATACAGGAATTATTCATGTTTTAATGTAGGTCTTAAAACATTTATATCAAAGAAAGTGCGCAAAAGTGCACTTTTATACTTACTGAGTTTAAAGGGAATTACGTACTCCACAAGGCAAAAAAGATTCCAGAGCTGGAAAGAGCTGGACTCACTTTGTAGCACTTTCTTAAGCGTATATCGGCTTTTAGGTTGACTCACCATAGACTCAAACCCGACTTTGTAGTATTTTTTTAGTATTTAAAACCTCTATTTTAAACCATTATTTCTACACAAGTACAACAGATTTGGCCTTGCTAACTATTTTGTATGGAAATTGTTGTTGGAACTGCTTACACTTTTAAAACGTTTCAATGCATTTGAATACCCTAATTGTGTTTGTGCGGTGTACTTGTACACCCAGAAAACAAAATGGACTAAAAAGGGGCCTAACTTTAGGAAACATGGCCAGAAAAACGCGCCAAGGCCATGCATTACCTAAAATGTTGATAATGTGGACTATATTTTGTACGCAGTCTTGGATTTATTTATGGTAATCGTTACTTGAAAGAATGGCTAGTGGACTAGATTTTTAGGTCAGAATTACCTAAATATTAGGTATTTTCAAAAAAAATAAAATTTGTAGGGGAGTGTAGGGTAATGTGACGAGTAGGGTAATGTGACGAACTCGTCGAATCTCACATATGACGTCACGACAAAAATTCCAAATAAATGTAGTCGTCTCCCCTTATCGTGTCGACAATGTATTAACAGTAATATTAATAAGAAGTCCCGTAATTTGTTCGTGAGGTAATTTTTTCTAAAAAGGTGGTGCGCAAACTAGCAAATCTATTCAATTTACTTGTGTTTCAGCAGGGTCAGAGCGAAGAGGAGTGAAAAATAAAATCAGTTAAGTATATGCACGTATAAATGAGATTTTTATCAACAGTTTTTGGTACTTGGCGTTTGTTTTGTTTGCACCGTTTAAGAGTGACACCGTTTTTGCTCCAAGTCTACCTTCTAGGGTATCGTGACGAACTTTTTGTAGGGTATGGTGACGAACTTTTTTTATTCAAGAATTTGAATTGTTATCGTTGATTATGTGTAAAAAAAACTATTATAATACAGAATAACATTAACTGCTGGAGTTTTATTGCTTTTTCGTATTGTTTTAGATATGTCGTCAGTTAAATCAAAGTTTGTTAAAAAAAATGAACTCGAAAAAGTGTTGCAGGCAATAAAATTAGTAAAGCTCCATGGTAGGTCGACTAATTCGGTTGCAAATGAACAAGGAATTTCGGAACCCACTCTTAGACTTTACATTAAAAAAGTAAACGAAGCCAGTGTTGATGTTTCAAAGGAATCCGACGACGTGGTATTGAACTTTTTAAACAATCATTCTCAGATTGGTTCAAATTCTGTAAGTTTTTATATTAATATTTTTTTTGTTAAATTTAAAATTACCTTTTTATTATATTATTGTCATTTTTCATCCATTCTTGAAAAAAAAAAATAATTCGCACATCTGCATACAGTTTTAGTGTGTATTTATTAGTTCATCGCCTTATTTGGCAACTTTTGAAAGTGAAAAAAAAGGATGATTCACGCCAAACGCTGTATGATTTGGCTCTGTTAGATTTTCGAATCGTACTTTTACAGAAATATGCTCAAAAGATGTAAGCAACTTTCTGCATTTACACTTTTAAAAAATATTGATTTTTGGGGAAGTTACATTAAAAAGAAAATCGTTCGTCACATTACCCTACAATTTTTAAAAGTGCAAAAAAAAGGATGGTTCACTCTAAACGCTGAAGGACTTAGCTCCGTTAGAATTTCGAATCCAAATTTTACAGAGATATGCTCTAAAGATGTAAGCAACTTTCTGCATTTACATTTTTGAAAAATATTGATTTTTTCGAAAAGTTACATTCAAAAGTCGAATCGTTCGTCACCTTACCCTACACTCCCCTACTATTGATAGTAACATATTTGTTTAATTTACTTGTTTATATTGTATATTCGGATAAGTAAATATTTTATCTTTCTGAAAAAACAATCATTTTATTTTGTCTTCGGTGGGAATCGATCCCCGGTCATCTGCGCGAGAGTCCAATAGGCTAGCCTCTGGTCTACGGAGCTATTTAAAGACCCTGCGGCAAAACCAAAGGCTGGTTCTAGGAGCACAGGCGAATTCTATTTTTAGAATAGGGTTCTATTAGCTTAAAAGTAGGAAAATAGTCCACGTTGGTATTGATTTTATATATTGAAACCTTTCCTAAACTATTGGGTGGGCAAGAAAGTCATGTCGTTTTTTTTAGTAATCGTTTTTAATCTAATTTATTTACGACTAATCGAGCACCAGGGTCATCCTTTTAGTATCGTTTTAAAGCTTATTGTCTTAGGTACTATCGATTAAAATTTGGTAATTATTCGATAACATTTGTGGAAGCTATAGCAAATTAAACATGGAGGATCAAAGTGAGCATTTTCGGCATATTTTGCTTTTTTATTTCCGAAAAGGAAAAATAGCGGTCGAAGCTCGCGAAAAATTGTGCGAAGTGTATGGTAAAGATGCCATGAGTGATCGCCAATGTCAGCGCTGGTTTGCCAAATTCAGGCTTGGAGATTTTGGAGTTAAAGACGCCCCACGTTCTGGTCGACCATCGGCCGTTTTTGACGAACAAATTCAGGCTTTGCTGGATGAAAACCGGCGTTATTCAACGCGGGAGATGTCAGAGAAGCTCAGTGTGCCGCATACAACGGTTGAAAACCATTTGAAGAAACTTGGCTACGTAAACAAGCTCGATGTTTGGGTTCCACATAACTTAAAGGAAATTCACCTAACTAAGCGTATCAATATCTGCCATTCTCTGCTGCAACGGATTAAAAACGATCCTTTTTTGAAGCGGATCATTACTGGCGACGAAAAGTGGGTTGTTTACAATAATGTCCAACGAAAAAGATCATGGAGCAAGAAAGATGAGCAAGCCCAAGCCACATCAAAGGCGAATATCCATCAGAGGAAAGTTATGCTGTCTGTTTGGTGGAATTGGAAGGGTGTAGTGCACTTTGAGCTGCTGGGACGGAATGAAACCATCAATTCAGATGTGTTCTGTCGCCAGCTATCCAATTAGGCGGAAAAAATTAAAGAAAAGGAGCCGGCACTAGCTAATCGCAAGGGTATAGTCTTTCACCATGACAACGCTAGGACCCAATCACATCTTTGGTCAACTCGGCAAAAATTAACGGAGCTGAATTGGGAAGTGCTACCACATCCACCTTATAGTCCGGACTTAGCACCTTCAGATTACCATTTGTTTCGCTCTCTTCAAAACTCTTTGAATGGTAAAAACTTTGAATGACATGAGGCTGTCGAAAACCACTTGTCTCGATTCTTTGCTGGAAAGACCAAAAGTTCTTCGAGCGCGGAATTATGCAGCTGCCCGAGAGATGGTCATTAGTGGTCGAACAAAACGGCCAATACATAATTGATTAATTATGAGTCCTGATATAAATAAATCATTTTTGAAAATATTGAAAAAAAACGACATGACTTTCTTGCCAACCCAATACTTCCTACAAAGTTACAATGAATTTTCTTATATTTGTTTGTTTATTCCTATGGGAGCCTTAAGAAATAGCGGTCCGATCCGGGTCGCTCCGACATATGTACTACCTGCAATAGAAAGAAGGCTTTTTTAGCTTTAAAACTGAGAGACTAGTTCGCATAGAAACAGACAGACGGACAGACGGACATGGCTAAATGAACTCGGCTATTGGTGCTGATCAAGAATATATGTACTTTATGTGATCGGAAACGTCTCCTTCACTGCGTTGCAAACTTCTGGCTGAAATTATAATACACTCTGCTAGGTTATAAAAATAAGCTACTATTTACTTTATATGAAAAGTCAGCAACTTCTTAAGCGTTAAATTGCTGAGTATTAACATTAAACTTGATTACTTGTATTAAGTCTTTTCATATTTGTTTTCCGAAAACTTAGTAGTTGACCAATAGCATTAACTAACTATTGTATTAACTGCTTTGCGGGAGGCTAGTGAGTTTAAATTTTCGTTCTAGATTCAAAACTGTGGGCGCCACAGCGGTTTCGCGGTTTCTGGGCGTTAGAGTGGGCGTGGCACATTGGCATGATAAACTTGCGCCGAATGGGAAGCTAAGGAATTTAAATCCATACCGCAACTCTCTAGCTCTGTTAGTTCCCGAGATCGACAGAGACGGGCAATGCTAGATCGTCTCGGCTAGTGATCCTAATTAAAAATATATATACTTTATAGGGTCGGAAACGTTCCCTTTTATCTGTCACATACTTTTTCACAAATTCAATATACCCTTTTCCTCTACGAGTAACGGATATAATAATAACGCGGTTATTAGAGCATTTTGTTCACAGCCTTTACGATTTTAAGTAGGTGGGAGCAAGACATACATATGTCAGCTCCAATGAGCAATTAATGAACAAAATTGTAAAAACAGATAGGCACTTCTGGTATTTTGTTGGTATTTAAAAATACCTCCATACGGTACTACCTGGGCCGATAGGTCAATGATCAAAATTGAATCTAAAAATCACATTTTTGCTCTTTCATTAGAGCTAACATAAAATGGGACAAATAATAAAAATTAATTTAATGCTTTTTGGTTGAATTATCAAACTTTTTGCGACTAGTTATATGCTGTAAAGAAATAAGATCAATAAAAATAATATTTCAGGGGTCTAATTACTCCGTCGCGAACTAAAACTAACGCTCATATTTCTAAATTAAGACATTACTGCGCCTATAAATTAATATATAATTGCCTTTCCAGAAATTACTGCCGAATATGATAAAATTAAAAACAATTACATATGTACTTTGAACATCGAAAAACATTTTAAAACGTGTTACAAATGTCTGATTTCATGAGAGATGACACTATTAGTTTTTACAGCTTTGAACCATGTTGATTTAACCAGTTAAAGTTAATTGAATTATAAAGTTTAAATTTAACGTTTAACGTTTAATTTAACGTCCCATACCGAATCTGCTTATTCGGTAAACGGTTATATTTTGGTATTGATGTTTTGGTTCCGGTTCTGGTACCGGTAAAAAAAATTCAATTAATACTTTGAAATGATTTATGTGAGTTTTATGTGGAAAAAAACTTAAATGTAAGATCATTAAAACTAATTTGATTTTTTGAATATTTTATATCAAAATAAGATTTTAATTAGATTTTTAACTTTTTTATGCCTAAGAAGAAATAGGGTTATTAGCTTCTTCAAAAAAAACGCGTAGAATGGCGCCAAAAATGCCAGAAAAATGCTACAGCGACATTTTTTTACATAAGCAGTACATGTGCTAAAAAGGGACGGGCAGAAATCGATATAGCGGAAAGTGGGAGCTGATACATACATATGGGTATTTTTTTATTCAGGATTTTTAACGATTTTAGTGAATAAGTACCAAAACCGTACCGGTACCAGCAATACGGTAATCGGTTTGAAATTAAATTTGTATTTTGGTCTCGGTACCGGTTCCGTTTCTCTATTAGGAATCGGTTTATTTCGGTTATCGGTTCCGGTTCTGGTTTTATTCCCTGCATCATACCCAAACAAATCCCAGTAAATGTATATATATTTGTCCCTTTCTAAGCCTCTAATGAATGCTCTAATGAATGAGCCGAACAATGTCGTGGAATAACCGCATAACCGAATTAGGTATATCAGTGATAAACGTTAACGTAACCGAAACCGATAATTTATTAGGGTTTAATCTCCAAGATAAATATTTTATTGTATTACTTACTATGCCACTAAAATGTTCCAACACTTCTTTTTCTTCTTTGCTTCTGGATATCAATCCAGACGTTCTCTGTTGATTTGGATTAACGTTAATTGTATAAATATCTAAAGCCTCCATCGCATAATGGACTAATTCGATATAAGAACATAAGATTTCAGGTCCAAAAATCTTTTCATGATTTCCAAGAATTGTATCAGAAACCTGAAACTTTTAAAGACATTAGGAAAATCCAAAAATAATGATTATTAAAAACATACCTTAGAGTTAAAAAAACCCCAAGTTATTGTTTTAACTCCACCTACAAGAGTTTTTACTAAGCTTCGAAATTCAGCAACGTTTACGGAATTCACCCATTGTGATCCAGTAGCGGATGCTTTAGCTTGTTCATTGGAAATTTGATCCTAATAGAATACATTTGGGTAAGCAATATATAAAAGTTTTATAAAAGTACATACATCCTTTAAATCTGGCACATTTATATGCGACAATGACACATTCCCAGTCAAATTGGTCGAAACTCCAGAATTAGATTGTCCTTTGCTATAATGTTAAAATATACAAGGAGAATACAACAAATTGTAATAACATATTTATTATTTAAATTATTATATTATTATTCGGTGTAGGGAAGAGTGGGGCAAGAATTTACATATTTTGTAATTAAATTATTATATATTTATAAGGTGTAGGGGAGAGTGGGGCAAGAATAGCAAGAAAAGTTTGTTTAGACATAGCAGCTATAAATAAAGAGCCATCGGAATGAGACTGGTATCATCGGAAAGGATGTTTTTTTGGTTTTAATTTTTTCCTACACTATTTTGAAGTCAATTGCAAAGCCTTCGAGGAACGTTGCAAAATCTCAAAATACTATTTTTGCCCCCGTACTGGGGTAAAACTTTCTATTAACAAGAACGCTATCTAATACCCGTCACTCAGCTAAAGGGAGTGCGAACGCTGTACTCGGGTTGGTGTCCCTACTATCTAATAATCGTAACTCAGCTAAAGGGAGTGCGAGGGAGATAGATATATAAACAATTTTGATTGCGTATAACTTTTAAATGAATGGTCCGATTTGAAAAATGTATTCTACATTTCGATAAAATTGCGTTTGCTAGTCGAGTCGATCTAGCCATGTCCGTCTGTTTCTACGCAAACTAGTCTCTCAATTTTAAAGCTATCGGGCTAAAACTTTCCCAAAAGTCTTCTTTCGTTTGCAGGTAGTATATATGTCGGAACGAGCCGGATCGGACAACTATATCATATAGCTCACATAGGAATAATCGGAAAAAAAATGTAAAACAAGAAAGGAAGCTAGCTTCGGCAAGCCGAAGCTTATATACCCTTGCAGATCATTCTTTTAATTTACAAATCGCAAAAATGTTAAATTTCCTATTATTTCGCATTAATTTTTCGATCGTTTCTATGGCAGCTAAATGATATAGTAGTTCGATCTTTTTAAAATTAAAATCGAAATTTGGAAATATTTAAAAATAGTCATATCCCAGAGTAGAAGAGAATGTAATAAAAATCAACAAAGATATCATTTTTTTCCTATTAATTTCCATTTAATTTTTCGACCGTTCCTATGGCAGCTATATGATATAGTGATCGGATTTTTTAAATATTTAATTCGAAATTCAGAAATTACTAAAAAACAAGAGAGAACGCTATAGTCGGGTGCCCCGACAATCAGATACCCGTTACTAAGGTAAAGGGTGTGCGAGGGAGATGGAGATAGAAACTTTGAACACGCATAACTTTTTAACGAATGGTCCGATTTGAAAAACAAGAGAGAACGCTATAGTCGGGTTGGTGTCCCGACTATCTAATACCCGTCACTCAGCTAAAGGGAGTGCTAACGCTGTACTCGGGTTGGTGTCCCGACTATCTATTGGGGCTAAAGGGAGTGCGAGGGAGATAGATATATAAACAATTTTGATTGCGTATAACTTTTTAATGAATGGTCCGATTTGAAAAATTTCTTCTACATTTCGATAGGTATTGATAAACACAATAAAACTGCATTTTTACTTTTCCGAAATATTGAAATTTTTAAAATCGTATATAAGCGATTGTGGGCGTTAGAGGGGGCGTGGCACCTTTTTGAAACAAACTTGCGCTGCGTAGGAACTCCTAGAATCTGTATGCAAAATGCCAATCTTCTAGCTTTTATAGTTTCCGAGATCTCAGCGTTCATACGGACAGACGGACAGACAGACAGACGGACAGACGGACAGACGGACATGGCTAGATCGACTCGGCTAGTGATCCTGATCAAGAATATATATACTTTATGGGGTCGGAAACGCTTCCTTCTAGCTGTTACATACTTTTGCACGAATACAATATACCCTTTTACTCTACGAGTAACGGGTATAATAAAATAAAACTGCATTTTTACTTTTCCGAAATATTGAAATTTTTAAAATCGTATATAAGCGATTGTGGGCGTTAGAGGGGGCGTGGCACCTTTTTGAAACAAACTTGCGCTGCGTAGGAACTCCTAGAATCTGCAGGCAAAATGCCAATCTTCTAGCTTTTATAGTTTCCGAGATCTCAGCGTTCATACAGACAGACAGACAGACGGACAGACAGACGGACAGACGGACAGACGGACATGGCTAGATCGACTCGGCTAGTGATCCTGATCAAGAATATATATACTTTATGGGGTCGGAAACGCTTCCTTCTAGCTGTTACATACTTTTGCACGATACAATATACCCTTTTACTCTACGAGTAACGGGTATAAAAATATTCCCAAGGTTAGAAGGTAATACTTCAAAAAACACCGAAGCTAGAATTTTTTTAACGTTTTTTTATACCCTTGCAGAGGGTATTATGATTTCAGTCAGAAGTTTGCAACGCAGTGAAGGAGACGTTTCCGACCCCATAAAGTATATATATTCTTGATCAGCATCACTAGACGAGTCGATCTAGCCATGTTCGTCTGTCCGTCCGTCTGTCCGTCCGTCTGTCCGTCTGTCTGTTTCTACGCAAACTAGTCTCTCAGTTTTTAAGCTATCGGGATGAAACTTTCCCAAAAGCCTTCTTACTATTGCAGGTAGTATATAAGTCGGAACAGACCGGATCGGAGAACTATATCCTATAGCTCCCATAGGAATGATCGGAAAAAAAACGTTAAAAAAATTCTAGCTTCGGTGTTTTTGAAATAAAACCTTCTACTCTTGGAAATATTATTTTTTAAATATTTCCGAATTTCGAATAAAATATTTAAAAAATCGGACGACTATATCATATAGCTGCCATAGGAACGATCGGAAAATTAATGGGAAAGTAATATTTTTTGGTTTTTATTGTATTCTCTTCTACTTTAGGACATGACTCTTTTTAAATATTTCCGAATTTCAATTTTAATTTTATCAAAATCGGACGACTATATCATATAGCTGCCATAGGAACGATCGAAAAATTAATGGGAAATTAATTGGAAACAAATTATAGCTCCGTTGGTTTTTATTGTATTCTCTTATACTCTAGGATATGATTTTTTTTAATATTTCAGAGTTTTGAATTAAATTTAACAAAAATCGGACGACTATATTATATAGTTGCAATAGGGAAGGATAGAAAAAATAATATTAAAATAATACGAAATTTAAAATTTTTGCGATTTGTAAGTTAATAGGAACGATCTGCAAGGGTATATAAGCTTCGGCTGGCCGAAGCTAGCTTTCTTTCTTGTTTACGATCCTTCCTATGGGAGCTATAGGATATAGTTGTCCGATCCGGTCGGTTCCGACTTATATACTATCTGCAATAGGCAGAAGACTTTTGGGAAAGTTTCATCCCGATAGCTTAAAAACTGAGAGACTAGTTTGCGTTGAAACAGACAGACGGACAGACGGACGGACAGACGGACATGGCTAGATCGACTCGTCTAGTGATGCTGATCAAGAATATATATACTTTATGGGGTCGGAAACGTCTCCTTCACTGCGTTGCAAACTTCTGACTGAAATCATAATACCCTCTGCAAGGGTATAAAAATTATATCTTGGGTGTTTTTGAACATATAACCTCCTACTTTTGGAAATACTATTTTTTATCTAATTCTGAATTTAGAATTAAATATTATCAAAATCAGAAGACTATATCATATAGCTGCCATAGGAACGATCGGAAAATTAATGGGAATATAATAGGAAATAAATTATTGCTTCGTTGGTTTTTATTGTATTCTCTTCTATTCTGGGATTTAACTCTTTTTAAATATTTCCGAATTTGGATTTTAATTTTATCAAAATCGAACTACTATATCATATAGCTTCCATAGGAACGATCGGAAAAATAAAGAGAAATAATAGGAAATTTAACATTTTTGCGATTTGTAAATTAATAGGAATTATCTGCAAGGGTATATAAGCTTCGGCTGACCGAAGCTAGCTTTCTTTATTGTTTTTTTTTAAAGTAAAGTTCAAGAAATCGCGGTCCAAGGATTGCAAAAAAAAGCGCCTCAGACGAAAAATATTTTTAAACAAATCGCGCGATTTTTTTAAGCTGCATGTTTTGTTGTAAAAACAAAGTATCATTTTCTATAATTTTGCTATAAAAACATATGGGCTTTCCGTTCGTTGTCAAAATAATTACAGATTTTCGTCGAATTTTTTTGTCAGAAGATACCAGTCCGAGACAAGTTACTTTTTTACTAGTTTTGTATTATTCAATTTTTCGACTATCACAAACTTTCTAGACCCTGTGTAGTAATGCATCCAGACAAATTCCGGTTGTTTTATATTCGTTTTTCAGACTAGTTCGCATTTTTCCTGCTGGGAATGGATACAGTAAAACCTGTCTATTCTATGTTAGCCATACATTTGTGCTGAAAGGTCGATTTTGGTGTGGTCAAAATAATTAGTACTCTTGTGGTATTTATAAATTTGAAAATATTAACACTATGGAACATAAAAAATTTACCTCGATGGAACCTATTGTTTTGAATTCGTCACGAATTCCCAAGTTATACTGCGTCTTCCAAAATGTTCCCCGACGCTAGGATTCTTAGCACAAGAACTTCCAAGTTCGAAAAATGCTGAAATTGGCCAACTTTCCGGAGGTATCACAGTCAAACGGATTCATCGTTTGTTTGATGTTAAAGTTTTTTAAAAGTGACACTCTTTATCTTTCGAACCCCACACTCAGAATAATTTTTGGATTTTTTTTATAAACACAACAAATAAGCAATTAAATATTTACAAAATGTGTAAAGATGTGGGCGTCAGGCATATTTAAAGCGACTGTGGGCGTACGTAGGAAGCCCAAGAATATGTGTGGGTAATACAAACTTTCTAGCTTTTGTAGTTTCCGAGATCTCAGCGTTCATACGGACGGACAGGCAGACAAACGGACATGGCTAGATCGACTCGGCTAGTGATCGTGATCAAGAATATATATACTTTATGGGGTCGGAAACGCTTCCTTCTACCTGTTACCAAAGAGTATACATTATATAGAGAGGGCATAACTCTGACTTTCTGTTCAAACTGTTGTCGGCAAGGGGAAAAGGGGGAAAAGGGGGAAAGAGCTTGTTCTATTTTTAGAATTCGTTTATTGAGTACACAATGCATAAGTGTAAGTGGGCTTTGTGTGTATGTGTGCGAGAACGTGGCAACACATTTTCGACAAAATTTCATTTTTGTAATTTCTATAATCTAGGGCCAACAACATTTAAAAGTCGAAAAGGGTTTTCTGTCCAACATTTTCAACTCGGTCTATGGTCGTGCTGGTTAAAGCGTTGATCAGCGATGTTGATGCGAGTTCGATCCCCGCAAGGGGCAGACGTTTACTAATATTGTTTTTTTCTTTTTTTGATGTCTCGAAATATATATATTTTTTTGTATTATTTTAGTTAAAAGCTAAACAATAATTAATGGTAGGGTATTGCAAAAAAAAAATCCAATTTTTTTATATTTCTTTTCTTGTAGATTAACATCTTAAGATTATACAAAAAAGTTTTAAGTCAATCTAAAAGAACTTTGAAAGTTAGAATGTAATTAGTACTAGTAAAATTTTTCTAAAAAAAATAATTTTTGATTTTGCACGGCTTAATAAAATATTTAAAGTAAAAAAATAAAAAATTAAACTTCCCAGGGGGCGGGTTTTTTCTATTCTTAAACGAAATGTAAAAACAAATGTAAAAAGGGAAATCCAATCATTTTTGGCGGTGGTAAAGAAATTATTCGATGTTATTTAAATGACACTCAATAATAAAATAATACAAAATATAAAAGAAACAACAAAAAAAATTGCAAAATAGCAAAAAACAAAAAAATACTAAATAGAAAAAATCAACAAAAAAATTACAAAATAGAAAATAAACAAAATACTCTTAAAAAACAAAAAAAAAAAAAAAACCCCGCAAGAAATTGAAATTCTACAACGGGATTCGATCCCCGTACCGCTTAGATTGGTAGTCAGATGTCTTATCCACTGGGCCAAATGGCAAGCAGTGCTGCGGCCGAATAGATTCCAAGTAGAATCGAGCAGTGCGGGTTCTACTGTTAAAATGCGGGTTCCACCGCTAGAACCCGCCATACGACAGACTCTTTTGTATGACATGTCCTCTCTATATATTTATACTCTTTGCTGTTACATACTTTTGCACGAATACAATATACCCTTTTACTCTACGAGTAACGGGTATAACAACAAAAAAATCAGAACTTTAATATTGTTAAATAATTAACATATTTTTCCCCTATCCGTGCGCCAGTGTGACCATATTTTCCCATAACAAAATATAATAATTATTTTTGGGACACAAGGCTGGAAAAACACCTCCAGCTGAACCCTCCACGAGGGTGCCGGCTGGGCAATGGTCACCCTGCTCGGGGTAATGCATTGTCGCTTGTCCTGCCCGGGGCAATGCAGTGTCTATGTAAGGCGACTGGTTCAACCCCTTTTAATTAGTAGCCATGGTTGGAGGTGTCTGGCGGTAGGCATAAAACGCAAGTGGGTGGTTCCCCTGAAAAACAAACCAGTATGGACGGTGATAAGGAGCAAATCAGGGCTTGGATTTCAGCCCAAAACGTCGGTGGGAAGTACGACTGCTAGCATCGGCGGGCACGGGGAGGAGCAATCCTCTCTGCGTGTCGCCAGCGGTCGAATCCCTGGGATGACGGGAGCAGGTCATCCCAGTGGCAATGTTACTGCCATGACTTCTCAGGCAAAGTTAAACCGCATGGGTGCCGGAGAGCGTGCTACACGCGCTTGCCTGGACCAGGTTCCAACTCCCCCCGTCGGGAAGGGCCGAAGCGTACAAGCGAGGGGATGAAGGCTAAGGCGCAATACTAGGCAGCCCTCAAGATCAAGAGCCGGCTTTAGGACAAAGCGAACCTTTTCCAGAAGGAGAAGGAAAAGCTAGCCTAGGCAAAGCAAAGGATTGAGGAAGGAAGGCTGCACTTCGCAAGCAAACCCGCGATGCCGTCGAAGGGCGGATTTGCCAACAAGGTGGATGAGATGCTTGCAAGGACATTCCGGTGAGCAAGCGGAAGCGCGGGCCCAAGGAGACAGGCCCTCCGCCACCCAAAGTAGCAAAGAAGCCCAACAAGAAGGCTAAGGTCAGTGATGACGTCATCCCACACCTGATCGTGGCACTCATTGACAGGAATGACGAAAATGGGAACATGACGGTGGCGCGCTGGAAGATCGTCCATGCGCGACTGATTGAGTCTCTCTTCTTAGACGGATGGAAGAAGTACCCACAGCCCCCTTACCCACATTCGATGGTGCAGGGTGGTTGAACGGTGAGAAAATCCTGAAGTGTAACGACGATCCGACCAGGAAGTGGCTGACGCAAACGATCTGCCAACTGGAGGCGGTGTGGGAGGGCGCCAAGCTATAGGTTGTGTACAGGGAATTAATCCCATCCATACCAAAGGCGAAAGTGCTCTTCCCCATCGCAATCCAAGGGGATCGGGCGCTGAAGCTGCTTCAACGGCAGAATACAGACGTCCCAACGACGAATTGAAAGATCCTGCACATGGCCAGCCCACTTCCCAACGAGGGGGGCCAAAGTGTGGCTCTCCAAATTAAGAAGGAGGCGGAGGATCTGCTGTACCCAAGATTCGGGAAGATGGCGTGGGGCATGGGTAGTGTCTACAAAGGCGCACACATCCTGCAGGCAGGCGAGGTGGAGAAGGACCTAGGTCTGGAAGACATCGTGGATGCCGCCCAGGAACTCGCTCTGGACGACTTGGAAGACAATGACCTGACTGTAATAGCCAACCCGTCGAGCCACCCTTGACAATGAGGGTGCTGCAGCTCAATCTTCATAAAAGCAGACTCGCAACGGCGGAGCTCCTGATTGCCCTAGAGCAATCGCAACCGTCGACATAGCCTCGGTTCAAGAGACATGGGTTGCCTCGGGATATATCGTGGCCGGATTAAGGTCCTCAAACTACAATAGATGTTACTCACCAACGGTAAGCACCTTATGCCTCATTACAGCTCTGACGACTTGACTGCGGTGATGCTAGAAAGGGAGGAGCAGCGCCTCTTAGTAGCCTCCAGCTACATGGCACACGACAGACCGACGCCACCAGGTGAAGCTAGGCTCGAAAATTCTAATTTAACGCGTTAAAGCAGGCTAAACCAACGAACTCGACAAGTGCAGCGGTTATGTGTCATGAAGCAAACACCGCATACAAGTTAACTTGTCTAAACGAAATTATATATCATACTAGCGAGATCATTGGATTCCTTAACAGATATCAAACCATATTCCAGTTCTATTACAAAGTTTCATGGTAAAATCTTTGCACACAAAATAAATCGATTTGTAAAATATGTAAAAATAAATGTCAAACTGTCCCCAACCACAAAATTGTCAATTCTACCAATCAAATATATAGTTACTCTCACGACAACAAAATACACACAAATTGCAAAGACACACACCCAAAGCAAGAACAAAGTACACTTAACTATTTTTAATAGTAAAATAGTTTTAGTTACGTAACTATCCGTAAAGGTAAATTTTACCAATACAATTTTTTTGTGTGTGGAATAAAATTCTGTTGATCTAGGGAACCATTTCCGAGATCTTCTAGCGTCACCAGATTGGACGATATCCTTGCACTTTACATGGCCTAGGTTGAGAAATCACACTCTAGATGGATGTTTAACAGAACAAGAAGTGAAAAATATTCTTACGATTTTAAAAGAATGAAAAGCACATGGGCCGGACAGGATACCATCTGAATACAAAATGTACGCTACACATCAGTTTTAAGCCTGCCTTGTCACTGCATTCAACAAGTTCTTGGAATTGAAAACAGTCCCAAAAAACTGAAATAATTTAATTTACTCATCTTATAAGAGGCGACAAGACAACGGCATCTCTTTTCTCTTCTCTGCTCTACTACTCGATCTTATCGAATTCGAAGCCGGTTTTAGAAAAGGGTATTCGACAGTCGACAACATTTCCAGGTTCACTAGTATAGCAAGGTCATATATCGACAGCTTTAAATGCTCTATTATACTTATTCATACGCGTAACTCAGCTCACCTAGGTCTGAACTGATAGGTGGAACGACCTGGAAAAACCGGGAAGTCAGGTGTAATACAAGAAAGAGAGCGCGCATTTTTAGAGGCGGGGGTGGGGTCTTTGGCATCAAATCAAATTAAGTGACATCAATAACATCGGCAAATTTGTATATAATAATTTAATTGTATAATTAATAACGAAGGCAAAGAGATTGCTGGAACTCTATTAAAACAAAGGCGATTTGCGGTTTTCACTGTGTCTCAAAAAAAAAAGACCAAATTTCCACGGTCAAAATGAGCTATTTTCAAACGTCAAACGCGTTTATCTCGAAACCACGTTTTTCAAACTGGCGGCCATGATATCTCCAGTTCAACTGAACCGACTTTCATGAAACAAAGTGGAATCGACGCAGAATTGTCACCATTTTCCGGTGAACCAAGATAATAATTTTAAAAAAATTGTACTTTTTATTTTTTACATTAAACTACAAAAAAAAACCCCGAAATTGAATTTTTTTTTGTTGAATGGCCGCCATTTTGTCAAAAAAAATTACAAAATTATTCGCCAGGGTCACCCGAGAATTACATCAATACTGATTATAGCCCCGTTTTTCTTTCATTTCGTACGCTCCGGAGATCCGGAATCGTGGCCGCTGTGACGACACCTTTTTTTTACACCACCAACTTTGAAGTCTCATAACTTTTTGAACAGCCCTCGTATCGAGGAAAAACAAATTTTATTATTTACTTTGAAGCTTTTGTAATACAATAAATAAAACAAGTTTTTAATTATTCTCCGCGTTTGCAAGTAAGATTTTTTTTAAAAAGGGTCCAAAAAACGGGTTTTGAATGAGAAGACCCCCTTAAAAAATTTGACTTTATGCTTAAAAACATATATTTTAGGTAAAAAAAAAAAAACTCTTGCCAGGTGGCGGGTTTTTATGCAGAAAATATACGACAAGTTTGAAAATTTGATTTTTGTTCGCCAGCCTTTAGTACCCCTTTAAGGGTTTAGGGAAGAGGTCTGTGGGTTGGTAGGAAGGAAGGGGGCGCGAATGGTAAGAAAAGTTTGGTTAGACATAGCAGCTATAAATAAAGAGTCATTGAAATGAGACTGGTATCATCGGAAAGGCTGTTCTTTTGGCTATAACTATTTCCTACATAATTTTGAAATCAATTGCAAAGCCCTCGAAGAACGTTACAAAATGGCAACATAATTTTTAAGCTAGTCTCGCCCCATTACTGGGGTAATAACAGTACGAAAATTATTTTCGCTGTTAATGGTATAGGGTAAAAGAGATAATTTTCATAAAATTTTATCGGACTCTTTGAACACTAATCCTTCGATCTAAAATGGAGTACATTTGTTGTGGATTTTTTTTTCTCCATAATCATAATCATAATTCTCCACATAATCATTTCGATCATTTCCCCCCATAGGTGATTACGTAATATATGGACAGCCCCTAGGTATGTTCCAAAACTGGTTACGATGTGCTTGAACGCGTATTGCAATTCAGTTGCTGGTGTATGAATTATATCGACTACGTTCAATTTCCTGTTGACCATGATTCTATTGAAGACGCGCAACACAAAAGCTATGACTCGCAAAATGCGCCGATAGGATGAGAATTTGTTGATAACGTAATCAAATACATCTTCTTTGCTACCACTATCGGTACATTTGAGGACTGTTGATTTTCGCAGCTCCAACTCTTCTTCGGTGTCCTGAGAATTTGGTACTGGTTGAGGCCATCCAGATGAGTTCTGACGTAAGAAGCTTGGTCCACGAAACCATATAGTTTCCATAAGGTCGGACGCTGCGCAGCCTCTTAACACTATGTCCGCGGGATTTTCCTTGCCCGGAACGTGCCTCCCAGTGATGTTTAAAGGGGTTGATTGCATCTCAGAAATCTGGTTAGCGACGAAACAGTTTAGCCTGGACGAGTGCATGGTTAGCCACTGTAGAACTATTCTTGAATCTATCCAAAAGAAAATATTATTAATGTATTTTTGCTTAATCTTGGCCCATGTTTGACACAATAAATATGCGGCGCACAATTCTAGCTGAGGCAATGAAATTGAATTGAATTGGCGATGATTAGCATTGATTTAAACTCTCCATTTAAGTATGTTCGTAGATATAGGCAACAGCCATAAGGTCGCTGCGATGCATCTGAAAATCCGTGTATTTTCGATAGATTTCTTGGTGACGAGTTAATAAATCTTGGTATTTCGATGGATTGAAGATTGTGCAAATCTTCTTCTATTCGCTTCCACTGGGATTGACGCTCAGGGGGAAGTGGATCGTCCCAGTTTAGACGGTGCATCCACAACTCTTGGACCAATATTTTGCATCGAATAACGACTGGTGATACGAGCAGGTGAGCTACAAGTGTAACGATGCTCCGCTTGGTGATGACAGGGATTGTAGGCAGTGTATACCTAAAAGTTTTGGTTGCCACGACATGCCCAAAGTCTTCGTTACATCTTTGGTATCAACCTGGAATTGAAACTCTGCTCCGTTGCCTTCTATTTTGCTTGTGTTCCATTTTGCAAGCTCTAATCCAGCCTTAGAAAGTATGCTGGTGACCTGTTCAGCCGTGACATGAAGCTCTTCGACCCTGTTTGCCCTTTAAGTACGGCTGCTCCGACTGAAAACTAATTGTAGAAGTTATCCGCTCCTGATTGCTAGAAATGAATAGCGCCGGTTTTCATCCAGCAAAGCCTGAATTTGTTCGTCAAAAACGGCCGATGGTCGACCAGAACGTGGGGCGTCTTTAACTCCAAAATCTCCAAGCCTGAATTTGACAAACCAGCGCTGACATTGGCGATCACCCATGGCATTTTTACCATACACTTCGCACAATTTTTCGCGAGCTTCGACCACTTTTTTCCTTTTCGGAAATAAAAAAGCAAAATATGCCGAAAATGCTCACTTTGATCCTCCATGTTTAATTTGCTATAGCTTCCACAAATGTTATCGAATAATTACCTAATTTTAATCGATAGTACCTAAGACAATAAGCTTTAAAACGATACTAAAAAGTATCTGGTGCTCGATTAGTCGTAAATAAATTAGATTAAAAACGATTACTAAAAAAAACGACATGACTTTCTTGCCCACCTAATATATACTTTATAGGGTCGGAAACGCTTCCTTCTACCTGTTACATGCTTTTGCAAGAATACAATATACCCTTTTACTCTACGAGTAACGGGTATAACAAGATGAATTAGTATTGCGTTCATAACATCTGCTTCTGTTCCTAACGACAACAACGATTCACGCAGCGCGGAGACAGTATCCAAGATACAGCGAAGAGCTGCAGGATGAGATCTTTTCATCATTATACCCGTTACTCGTAGAGCAAATCGAATCACGTCCACTTCAACGAAAAATGTCAGCTTGGAAAGCATTCAAATCTTTGGAGTACTTCGACCCTCGAGGTGGGCCGCAGTAACTTTTCAAAATCAACGCCGCTCACCTTTCGCAGAACGTGGGCTGACTTGGAAATAAGTGGTGGGCGTGGTGGCTCTGGATCTGGAAATCGAAAGCGACGGGACTCGGCAGTCGGAGCTCGGAACTCAAAGCTCGCAAACATTTTCGTTTAATGAGACCAATAAAAGGTTTGGTCCTTTGACTCGACCTGCTTGCTAGCGAAATCAAAAGTTTTTGCAAATTGCATTTCGTAATGGCAGCGAGGCCTAAATCTTTTATGAGCCCCTCCACCTCTGCCTTTACCTTTTTTTGGCCCTGTGTTCAAAGCTTACATAAAATAGAGCCAAGTGAAAGCGAAATTGAAAACTTACGCACGTGTCGCAGGATGGTCGAGACCATCTGGGCACTAATTGTTCACATGGGAGGACTTAAAGAGTGCGAAAAGGGTTCGGACCGTCTCAAACGGAATGGCCAAGTGATTGCAGATGATAGGGGTGATATCGGAGGATGGGAATACGGGATTTAATTGGAATGTCCTATATAGCGTGCATAAGTAGGAACTTTGAGTATAAACGTGATTATATTTAAAGAAGAAATCAATCCTGAAACAGGACGCTATCAAATTAAATCCATTTAAATAAGTCGCTGTCATAATTCCACCCCAGGAATTACGTTATCCGGGAAAATAATTATTTTCCCGACCCAAAGACATTTCGATTGCCCTGCTGTCCTTTACTGTTAAACCCGAATTAATTAACTTGCAATCATTCAAAATGTAACCCGAAATGCTAAGCACGAGTTGGTATTTTTTACAACTAGCGAATCTCAGCTGAATTTATGACCAACATTCGCCACCGTAAAATGCAAATGAAAATGAAAATTAATTGCGTAGCGAACGTCCCGTCCAGACAATTAATGAGTCATCAGCCGAAGGACGAAGATATGGAATCAGAATCCAGGGTGCTCCTTGGACAACATGCAACAGTGGAAAGTAATCCACTTAAACTCGAATTTGTCAAAAGCATAAAGTTACAATGGAAGCTACAAGGAAAGCGCAAAAGCAAAAGAAAAAAGAGGGAGGCCAAGGGAAAAAGTGTATTGACAAACGACAAACAAGCAAATACAACTAGCAAAAGGGGGAAATACAAATGATCGCTCATAAAAAGTGACACTTTTTGGCGCTCCACAGACCGAGGAGGCGGAAAATTGGGTGGGAAACTCCGCCAGCTCTCCATTTTCCACTTGCCACTCCACTTTCAACGCATCCGTCACGGCTATTCCGTCCTTCCGCGTTCGCTTAGATTGGAAATTTGTAACAATCAAAGAGGAGCCGCGGGGCTATATATGTGCATATAGCCACCGATATAGATGTGCCATATCAAATCACTCAAAGTGCTGCAGACACATTCGAGTTTATTGCCAAATGGTTATCATATTGTTTATAGATTTTCGCTTTTCGCTTTTTTCAGGTGACAGTGATTGATCAATATGAGCGCCGCAGTTACCTAACCCAACTTGAATTGTCAACTCTAGCCGGGATCAGGATGTCCGGTGCTCCGTTGCTCCGGCTAAGGAGAACCAGCTGTTGGCAGAGTTTCCGCTCCTGCGATTAATCATCTGGGTGCTCGGGCTCGGAAAACTTTTCCCCTGCCACCCGAAAAATTAAAAACTTGAGCTTCATGTATTTGCCATTTAACTGCTGCACACAGTCGGCAGTCGAGGCAAACAAATTAAAATACATTTAGGCAGCTGTGACCAGGACCGCCCACAATTTACGCAGTGCAAACTTATATTTTATGGCTTTGATTTGCGTGCCCCAAAAAGTAGGCAACGCCAAAATGAACATTTTCAGGGGATTCGCAGTGCTGCGAAAATGTTGGCGTACATTTGGCAACCCTGAACTACAAAAAAGCTTAATTAAATTTATTTTTTAATTATTATTTATTTATTTAAGTTTCTGTTTATACAAACTCAAGGTCTAGTAGTTATTAGACCACTTTAATCTTTCCTAAAAATTAAATAATTTTCTACACGTTTAAGCTTGAAATATTTTATTTCCGCTAACATTTGGACAACACTGGTTGGCAGTGTAAAACTTTTCCGGTTTGGGGGAAAAAGAAGAAACTGTGCGTAATTCTCGATTTGATTTCGCCTGTGCTTTCAAACATTTTGCCTGCCTTGGAATCGTGTTGAATTCGCTGAGAGAATGTATTTTGGCATAAACATTTCATATAGAAAATGGGAACATATGCCACATTCAAGTTTTCATAACTCAAACGTCAATTGTATTTTAATAACATACACATGCACACGAGTTATGCAGACGCACACATGCAAATCAGTCACGCATTGAATTGTCAAACAAGAAGTTGAAACTTGTAACAGATGTTCCAAATTAGATTTAAATTTTTTTTGTATTCAAATACTAAATGGAAACATTTTGGAATATTTAAAAACTGATTTTTAAGCAGTTTAACAATTTTTATAGCAAAAGTCCCTTAAGTGTGTCAGATTTGACCTTCCACTTAGTTAAACATGCTCAGTTTAGAAGGTTTAGAGAAATATTCGAGCTGTCAAATGGAAGTAGAGAAAGAGGGGAATAAAGACAGCAATTACCAAAACTTAGAACGCCTCTAAAATATATTTTCAATGTAACATATTTTTATCATTTTCTGCACATTTCCTTCGGTGCCTGGATTCCCTTTTTTTGTGCCACCAAAGGACAGCCCCAAACAATTTGGCGTAATTTAATTAAATGGGCACAGCAGCAGGCCAAAAAGCAGCGGGACAGGCAGGAGCTCTCAAGTCGGTCTAGACTGTGGATGCTGTACAGTGGACTTTGTGGACCACCTATCTAGATAAAATACTACGTTTATGGCAGGAATATCAAGAAATTATTGTGTTAAAAAATAAAAAACCAATATTGAAATTTATAATATTTCCTTACAGCAATTGCTTATAATAAAATACTAAAAAGAAAACTGACAGTAACTTAAAATTGTAATTATATTTGACACGCGTTACCAGTATTGTTTGTTGCATAGTATCGTACACTGATAAAAAAGGAGTATATCCGAACATTTGATATTCTTTAAATTATTTTTTTCATTCCAATGTGGAAATATTTAACACTTATAGTTAATTTAAAAATTGTGATTTTATTTAAAAATAATTTTTTAGTGGCGTGAAAGGTTTGAAGATTTAAATGATTTTAAATGAAATCGTGCAATTTAATATGATACGAATCTATGATTTCAGTATGCAGATATTTATATTTACTTCTCCATTTTTATACCCTTGCAGAGGGTATTATGATTTCTGTCAGAAGTTTGCAACGCAGTGAAGGAGACGTTTCCGACCCCATAAAGTATATATATTCTTGATCAGCATCACTAGACGAGTCGATCTAGCCATGTCCGTCTGTCCGTCCGTCTGTCTGTCCGTTTCTACGCAAACTAGTCTCTCAGTTTTTAAGCTATTGGGATGAAATTTTCCCAAAAGTCTTCTATCTATTGCAGGTAGTATATAAGTCGGAACCGGCCGGATCGGACAACTATATCTTATAGCTCTCATAGCAAGGATCGGAAAAATAATCGAAAAAAAATTATAGCTTCCATGTTTTTTGACATATAGCCTCCTACTTTTGGGAATAACATAATTTTATTAATTCTGAATTTCGAATTTAATTGTATAATAATCGGACGACTATATCATATAGCTGCTATATGAAATTAATTGGAAAGAAATTATAGCTCCGTTGGTTTTTATTGTGTTGTCTTCTACTCTGAAATATGACTCTTTTATAATATTTCAGAATTTCGAATTAAATTTAATAACAATCGGACTACAATATTTTATAGCCGCCATAGTAAGAAAAGAAAAAATAATACGAAGTTTAACATTTTGTAATTTGTAATTTAATCCCCTTGCAGATTTAAGTTTCGGCTGGCAGAAGCTAGCTTCCTTTCTTGTTTTCAGTGCAGTCAGCTAGATTGCTTGGTTCTAGGTCACAATGTTTCCAGCAGGTTTCCAGAAAACGATGCTCGCATAAACACCGCCGAGGTCGGACAAGCCCTGCCAATTCACATTGCATTGTTCGCCGGCTGATGGAGAATAAGGGGGGAATTGGGAGGATCCTCCGAATTGAATTGGATCCAGTGAGGCAGTCGTCCACGTAGAAGTCATCTCGGAGTTTACCTGATCCCAAGGGGTGAGTGGCCTTTGATATGAGTGCTAAATGGTTTAAGCATTTTGTTGCCAGAAACGGAGCGGAGGTGGTTCCGTATGTTACAGTCTTCAAGCGATAGTACTTAAGATCCTCTGATGGATTACTTCTCCAGACGATGAGCTGATAAAACTGATCATCCGGGTTTATCCAGACTTGACGGTACATTTTCTCTATGTCCGCTGTGAACACATACTTGTGAGTTCTGAAGCGTAAAAGTATCGCGAAAAACTCACTTTGTACGGTTGGGCCGGCATGCAAGATATCATTGAGAGATTTTCCGCTCGATGTTTTGCATGATGCGTCAAATACTACCCGTAATTTTGTGGTAGTGCTGTCCGGTTTGAGGACACAGTGATGAGGTATGAAGTAATGACTTTTGGGAATCTGTGCTGGACCTACACTTTTCATGTGTCCCAATTTTTCATACTCATCCATGAAGGCAGAATACCCTTTCCAAACTTCTGCTGATGTTCTTCGCTCCAATGCGAGAAACCTTTTCGTAGCTATTTCCCTTGACTCCCCCAGGGCTGAAGATTGTTCAGAGAACGGGAGTTTTATAATGAATTTTCCATCTGCTGCTGTCCTTAAATTTCCCATGAAATGCTTTTCGCAGTATGCTTCTGTGGGAGACCGATGTTTTTCGGTTGTGTCTAAGTTTTCCAATGTCCAAAATTTTTCTATTAAATCGTTGGTTTCTTGTATGGAATTAATCGCGCAGACGGCAGACGAACTGTCAGTAGCATTCACCTTACCAGCTACGATCCAGCCAAACTTTGTGTTTTGCAGAATTGGACCATTGGTGGTGAAGTTCTTCTGGTTTGGGAGCAGCAAAGAATAATAGTGCTTTGCACCAATGAGCAGGTCTATTTTTCCTGGTTTGTCAAAGTTGGGATCCGCCAAAGCCATTCCCTTGGATAACTTTGTAGCCGCTAGCGAAAGTGGCTGGGCTGGCTGATCAGGTATTATTTAGGGTAACACAAAAGCTTCAATCCGTTGTGTGAACCCACTATGAAGTGATTTAACTAGTATGTTGACTCGTGCCTTACTAGTTTTCGGGAGTCCTCCAATGCCTTCAATTCGTAACTTAGCATTGTGAAGCTTTAGTGATAACATTAAAGCCATTCGCTCTGTAATCAGATTTATCTGTGATCCAGAGTCCAGTAGTGCTCTAAAGTTTGCACACTGCCCATTGTTTGCCTGTACTGCAACCTTAGCCGTGGCGAGTAGATTATAATTCTTATTACTCGCCGCCCCTACAATTGGTGTACGAGGCTCTACTGTAGTGTCGAGATGAAGCAGAGTATTGTGATCCTTCTTGCACTTAAAACACTTTCGACTACGGCAGACCTTTGTTTTGTGATCAGTACCGAAGCATTTGACGCACATTTTTTGTTTCAGTACCCAATTTAATCTTTCAGATGTGGGCCTAGATCGGAAGTCTTCACATCTATATAGGGGATGGGCTTCCTTTTTACAGAATTCACATGCAGAGAACTTTCCAGTTGTTGACGACGCACACGTTGAGTTCTTTGGCTCTCTTTTCGACGATTTTTCCGATTTTCCTGTGTTTAGGACTCGTACTCTTTGATCCAAAAAATCTATCATTGTATGTAATGGTTGGATCTCAGTCGCGCTTCCAAGTGATTGCTCATACAAAGCCCGGTTATTCATGTCGAGCTTGTCTGTCAGGAGCACGACTAAAATTGGATCCCAAGTGGATATGTCGATGCCTAGGCCCTTCAAGGAGGCGAGAGACTCAATCGTTGTTATATATAATTCCTGCAATGACTTTGCGCTATCACAAGATGCCTGTTGATGCCACAATTTGCGAATTACAGTATTTGCAAGCTGTCTTGGTTTGTCATACGAATCAACAAGTATTTCCCAAGCTTCTTTATAATTGTCTTCCTTGAGTTCTATATGCCGAATCAACCTTTCTGCATCACCGGTAAGTGCGGTTTTTAGGTACCACATTTTCTTTATGGTGGGCATGTTGGTTTCATGATCCATGCATGAGAATAAATCGAAGAATTGTCTCCATTTTAACAGTTCTCCATCGAATTTCAGAATGTTTATTCTTGGCAGTTGCACATCAGTGCTGTTTGTGGCAGATGCGCTTGGCCCAGCCATGAGCGCCTTTTGCACTTCCACTTGTAACGTCCCGTGGGCTTCCTTGTTGTAGCCCTTTTCTATCGGGTTGTCAAATTCTTCATAAATTTTTAGATGGACCTCTTGTACTTGTGCCCACAAAGAACTTATGAAGTTAGTGGAGGCTTGACCCTTTACCGTCGCGTACTCCTTAAGCGCCATTCTAAGGGATTCAATAACCTCTCCTTGGCGTCGGCATAGTGAGGCTAGCCTTTTGTCGCTGACTTCTGTCATGGGTGGCTGACAAGTCTTGACCGAACTTTCATCCTCCTTGCTGCTACTGGCTAGGAGTAAGTCAAGACCTTCCTGAAAGATCTTGGTATATTTCTCGTAAGTCGATCGAAGATCGTTTGCATACTTCTCGTACTTAGATCCTTTCTGTGAGTCTGGCAGATGAGTCTCATTTTCTTTAAACATCTCCCAGGCTTCATTAATTGCCAATAATCGGGCTTCAAAATATTCAGGCTTTTGTTTCCGTGCAGGTCCATCTTTCTTGAAATTATTGATGCACCTAGCAATGTCATTGCCTAATTCTTGTTGTGAATTTAAAATCTTTTGAATGTCCGATGAATAATTCTTTTCACCCATGCTGTTAACCATTTTGATCTTGTTCTGTGTTTCTGACCCGGTGGGAGTATTTTATTCGCTTACGCTGGATACACTCCGATTCACAACCAGATTTGGTCAGAAACTGAACAGTAATGGTGGATAAAGGTGGTCGCCTTGTTGACCGGTCCTTTATTGATCCTGAGTCGATAGGTTCAATCTCAGGTGTCCCTCTGTGGCCACGATGGCACTTGCTGTGAGGATGGTGTTGGTTATGAAAGTGTCGCGTGTTGACAACTTTGAGAATGTGTCCGGGATTGGATTCACAAATCCTTTCCTGCTGGGATCACAAACGATTTTATCAAATCGTTGACGGAACTGGTCGTCTTGTTGACCAGTCTTCCAACTTCCTGAGTCGACTTTTCTCAGGTGTCCTTAATCTGTCGCCTTGTTGACGACTTGGGCAAAAGGACTCGTATGGAAGATATCTCCAACGTTGTGTTCTATGGTGTGATCTCTTGGTGAGATCACGTCGGGGTCACCAAATGTTAATACGTTATCCTTAGCGTGAGCGGCGTTACTTCGCCAGGTCACAGGAATTTTGTATCGGGGGGTTGGGTAGTATACAGCACATAAACTGTCTACTGATTAGGTGTCGCACCCAGCACTTGGAACTAGGTGGACGGCGGAGAATGGTGCGCAAGATGAGGATCTGAAGACTAAAGCGACAGCCTCTGTTGATTGCGATGGTAGATGAGTAACAGTCAGTGGTATTCTGAGATTGAGACTGATTTTATTGAACAAACTTAACGGTATTTATAGGTACAAAAGTGTTTACGTTAACAAAAATATGTAGAAAGGGGAAATGAAATTACAGCTATTCTTCATAACTCGCAGTGGGTCAAAGTGCTATATGCAGTGCTGAGTTATTGCTCTATTTCCGAATTGTGCAGTCAGCTATTTTCGCTGCGTCGGCAGATTGATGACTGTTAAGCATACTGACGGTCGAGCTGTATAATTGCAGTATCGGCAGCAAGTGTTATGATATATGATTCTTTGTTCGACATTCGTAATTGCGATAATACTTATATTATGTAACTCGATGAGTCTTAACAAAGGGTATATTGTATTCGTACACTCAAAAAATTATTTTTCTTAAATATAGAAAAAAGAAAAATTTACTGTGCTTTAGAAAAATATTCTATAAAGAGGAAAAATTTTCTAAACTTCAGAAAAAAATCTCTATCGGGGGTGTCACAGAAAACCATTCCAACCGAATTTCCCCCGAATAGCAAATCTCGGTGTCACAGACGTCATTTTTGACGGTTTCTAAATCCCCCGTATTTTTCCGGACGTTTTGATAAAATTAACCAACTTACAAATGTTTCCCAAAAATATAACTTTATTTAAGGCAACTCTAATTAATTTTATGAACTATCTGCATACTACGATTTTTATATTTACTTCGGGTTATATTTAGAAATATGCTTTTTATAAAAACTCTCAAAAAAATGAGCTAAAAAAAATCCGTCGGATAACCGTCTAACCTGACAGTGGTACCAACTAGCTCGAACTTTAAAATACCAAATTTCGGAGTAGTTATCGAAATGTTGTGTTAACGACTTATTTATTCAAAGGTACATAGTATTGTAGTTAAAAATAAAACTTATTTCTGGTAAAAATTTTATGTTAAAAAAGGTTGTAGGAAACATAGGTCACCAGCGTAAGACGCGATAATATCGACATTGCCAAAGGATTTACTCAGGGCGGCCGCGTTCTTGCTAACACTGCTTGGCCAATGAGTTAAATCCCCATGGACTACCATGTAAAACCGCTTCTGAGGATTCTCCTCTGCATCCTAGCCTCTCGCAGTTTATGCCTTCACAAGTACTCTAGAGCAAGAGTTCGCGCAGATGGCATTTTGGTTCGCTTTGAAAATTCTTGCCAACTTACAAATGTAAATAAACCAACGCAGCCGCGGCAAACCGCTGTTCAGGGATGCAATATGTAGCCTGGCTGGTAATTCAAATTTTTCATTTTTTTCATTTATTGTATACAATATGCGCTTTAAACATATATTCTGAAAAATTTAATACTATTTTGTATTACAACGCGAAAACTTGTGATTGCAGGGAAATTTGATATTTTATTTTTGACGGCGACGAAAGGGAGTTTGCGCAATGAGATTCATATAACAACTAACTCTTTAATTTCAATATAAAACGCTTAAGCCTAACTTAACGAAGGGGCGAGAGACGGGGAGAATTCGCGAGCGCGATTAAAGCTTTATTGCGCTCCCGCTCCCGCCTTACACTATTCAACAAATTTCATTAAAAAAGCGCAAAGTGCGCAAACACCGCCCCCTCTGAAGGACCACCGTCTTCAGCACGCCACAGGCAGCACCGCCAGCCTATGGACCGCTCGCCGATACGTCGTATCCTTTGTTTTCACGTCCGCAACTCGGACCTTGCCGTCAGCGCCGACGTGCACCGCCACGATCCGACCGATCATCCACTGCTGCGGCGGAAGATTGTCCTCGGCGACGACGACGAGAGCTCCCACGGCGACGTTTGGAACCTCCTGGTGCCACTTGTTTTTCGCCTGGAGGCTCGAGACGTACTCCCGGGACCATCGCTGCCAAAACCTGTGCCTGAGACACGAGACACTGCGCCATCGTCGCAAGCAGGTTGGGCTGACTTGGTCCGGGAGCGCTGCTGAGGGTGGAGCTAGGAGGGGCCCGCCGATCTGTGCTGATCGCTCCGAGGGGCCTGGAGTTGAGAACGGCCTCCACGCTGGTAAGGAGAGTTCCGAGCTCCTCCGCGGTCAGGATGTCCTCGCCGACCGTCCGAAGGAACAGGTGCTTTGCAGACTTCACACCTGCCTCCCAAAGTCCGCCGAAGTGAGGTGCTCTGGGCGGTATGAACGCAAACTCGCATCATTTTTTTGATGCGAATATTGCGATACCGCCCCCCTGCTCCTCCAGACGGGCCCGGAACTCTCTCATGTGGCGATCGGCTCCGACGAAGTTCGTCGCGTTGTCGCACCACACCTTCTCCGGAATCCCGCGTCGACTCACGAACCTTTGGAATGCCAACAAAAACGCATCAGTGGTGAGGTCAGACACTAACTCTAAGTGGACCGCTTTGGACGCAAAACATACAAACAATGTATGTATTTGTACGGCGGCTTACCACGGATACGATACGTTGTGTTAAATGGGCCACAAAAATCAACACCACAGATATTAAAGGGGCGGAGAGCTCGAAGTCTGTCTGATGGCAAGTTCCCCATGATTTGCGTCAAGAGTTGCGGCTTGCACCGAAAGCAACGAATGCAAGAACGAACTGTTCTGCGGCAAACTTCCTGCGCAGCTCGAGGGCCAGCATGACAATTTGTAACGTGCAGGTATGACACGTAAGTTTTGACAAACTGTGAGCCTTTTGATAACAACAACGGGAATTTGGCTTCGTACGGGATAGGAGCATTCAATAACCGACCCCCAACTCGCAGCACTGTCGAGGAACACCAATCTATTTTTTTCTCCTGGAGAAAAGGGCTTAGTTTTTGAATATTCGTTGCTACCGGTTTATTTTTCCGAATTTTGCCTATGTCGTCACTGAACTCGTGAGATTGGATCACTTCCACTACTTTCTCGAACGCAAAATTCAGTTCTCTTTTTCAGTAATACTTTTTTCAAAGAACTGCGACACTTTTTTGCACCTTTGAATAAACCGAAAGACCCACACGAAAACCCTTAAATGCCTTATGTGCGACGAAAAGGATTCTATTTTCTGAAGCACATAATTGGTCTCTGGGATAACCACAAGCGCCAATGCTGATTTGCGTAATTCCATCGACACGACGTCAGCAGGTACTTCGAAGTGTCGATTCACAGGCCATTCTTTTTCTGCATCGAGCAAAAACGACGGCCCAGCGTACCAAATGGAAGCTGTGAGTTCCTCCACGTCACATCCCCGTGACACGATGTCCGCTGGGTCGAAGCCACAGTTCCTGTAACAACATTTTTGCCCTAGTCACTAGAGGGCACAATAGGTTAAGCGGATCGAAAAGTCGGGCAGTCACCGACAGTATGTTTCGTTTTGTCGCACGAAGATCCAGGAAAGAGTCATCCAACCGAAATTGAAAGTAATCTTTACCCGGCAACCAAACCACGCCAAGGGTTTTAGTTACGTCTGAGTCTGCCGTTAACGGCATGACAGCGCTTTCAGATGCGGACAACTCTGGGCAGTTAGAAAACCACTTTGCCAATTCAAATCCTGCCTCTTGCAATACCTGAGAAACTTCGTCTCGAAGGCTTAACAGGTCCTCAACGCATCTGGCGCCAGTCAACAAATCGTCAACATAAAAGTCATTCTGAATGACCTTGGCGGCTTTTGGACACGAATCCTGCGCGATCTCTCCAAGCCGCATTAAACACCGAATCGCCACATAGGGGCTGGCGAAGTTCCATAAGTCACGGTGTTCAGCTTGAAGATTTTTAGAGACTCAGATGGATCTCGCCTCCACACTATGAGCTGAAAGTTTCGGTCAGCTTCGTCAACCATTACTTGACGATACATCTTTTTTACGTCTGCTGCAAGCGCAAACTTGTGCAGTCTGAACCGAAGCAGGGTCGAATACAGCTCCTCTTGAATGGTGGGGCCAACCATCAAGATGTCATTCAACGCGACCTGCGTCGATGTACGGCTCGAGGCGTCGAATACCACTCTCAACTTTGTCGAGGTGCTTTGAGGTCGCAGCACGCATTGGTGCGGAATGAAATAGTGCGGACTGTCTGGAATTTTATTGTTAGTGGAAGACATATGGCCCATCGCTTCATATTCTTCCATGAATTCCAGATACATCTTTTTTAAAGAAGGATCTTTGGATAATCTTCTTTCAAGCGACAAAAATCTACGTTTCGCAACTTCATATGATGAACCAAGAGTGTTTGGGCCATATTTGAACGGCAGACGAACCGAAAATCTCCCGGACGACAATCTTTGAGTATTTTTCTCAAAGTGTTGTTCACAAAGTTGCTGCTCAGGAGTATGGACCTTGGCCTTGGGCGGCAAGTCGTCCACAGACCAAAATTTCTGCAGGGTTGTGTCGATTGACTCCAACACTTCCTCCTGGCAGCTGAGATGTACCAACTTTTCCGTATTTCTTATTTTTTCTGAGGCACATCTCCCTGACACTATCCAGCCGAGAACTGTTTTCTGCAAAATGGGAAATTCAGGCCCTTGCTTTATTTGGCCGACTGACAATAGTTCAAAGAACGATTCTGCGCCTATAAGCATATCTATTTTTTGGGGCTTAAAGAAGAATGGATCTGCCAATTGAATATTTTCAGGCACCCTCCAGCCGCTGGTGTTCACCGTTTGATCCGGATGATAACCAGAAATATTTTTTAATATGTAAAAATCCGGCAAAAAAATTGACTGCTACCCACTCGCGACTTGACTATCGTGTGAATTTTCTTGGCCCTTTCGAAGGCAGTTAATGCATAAAGGAGCCTTTTTTGCGAAATCGAATCTTTGCTGAACTGTTAGGGCAGCAAAAGCAGTTCTTACTTTCCTACTTGATGTTCTGCTGAGTTGCAAAACACACATTCGTGGTCGTCCATGGCAGATACAAACGAAAAACTCCTATTTCCATTCTTCTTAGGATAAGCCTGGCTCTGCTGAACAATTTTTGGCTTACACGCTTCTTCGGCAACTATATGCTGATAGTGCTTCTTCAGGGCCGACTCACACTCGCTCCAAAGAGGAAGCGAAGTATAATCCAACTGTTCTTCCCATTTTCTTTTTGTTCCTGCATCGACTTTGCCCATTACTAGATGGATGAGGATGGCATTCGTAATACGTTTATCATCCCCAATGGGCAAAAGAGAATCGTACAGCGCTGTGACTGTGTCGATCAGGTTTCTCAAGGCTGTAGCTGATGGCTGGGAAATCTTTGGCAGATTAAACAGTGTCGATATATTGTCAAAGAAAATTAAACAATCATTATCGTACACCCGCCTTAGGCTAGCCAGGGCTTTTTGATAATTATTCGCTGTAACTTGGAATGCCCTGACTGTTCCTAGCTCGTCTCCAGCCAAACACGATATTATATGGTTAAATTTTTCGATATCGTGCAGCGTGTCATCTTTGTCAACCAAAGTTTCGAAAAGGCTTATAAAATTTTTAAATTCTGAATGTTTTCCGCTAAAGGTTGGAAGAGCGACGCTCGGCAAACGGCATTGGGGTGTGCGCGTTGCCGGCGGAGCGGAATTATCAACGCTCTTAAGCTTTGTTTCCGCAATTAGGGAAATTAGCAACGATTTTGCTATTATCGCAGTCTCTTCTAACTCTTCGCGGTACACATCATCTCCATCTTTCGCTTCAATTTTATTTTGTATAAGCGAAGCATTTTCAATGTACGTATTAAGGATTTCTAATCGACATTCTAACTCAACCGTATTTAAAGAGAATCGACCCTCATTTAAACATCTTTGCGTTCGCTCTATACTCCTCAAATATCCATCTCGTTGGTTTTTCAACTCTTCGATGTCCTTGTTGTTACTTTCTGATATTGGCATTTTTTTTGTTTTGGTATCGAAGAGTTTTAAATTTAATTTATTTTAGTTTTTTTTTTTTTAATTTATATGTATGTAAATGTAACCAACGAGAGGAATAAGCTGAACGCAAGCAGTGTAGGGGAGTTATTTAAATGAATTGAGGAATTAATTTAAGGAATCCTAATTTATTATAAGAACTCAATAATTATAATATGCCGAGCGCACGTAGTGTAGGGGAGCACACGCCAAGCTCAAACACCAAAAAACGAACAAGCGTTTAGGCAGCGGCAACGCTTGCACCGTTCCAGCGATCGAAAACGAAAACGACGAAAGAGAACTCGAAAGAACGGGCTGCGCTGTCTGTGTGTGTATTGTGTACGGCTGGCGGTGCTTAACGCAATTAACGGAGAATGATGCACTGACCGATAACTAAGGGAAAGCGAGGGAAATTTGAGGACAATGCGCGGCTGAAAATTTGCCGGGAATTTAATTCTCGAATTAGCACTTTTCACAATTCTCAACTTTTACCCTTTTAATTTTTGCAAAGCTATAATTGGTGTTCACCACGACGAGAAATGGGGGAATTTTACTTTTTAAACAACCAGGATGCCGAAAAATATTTATTTGATTTTGGTCCAAAGCGATTCACTTATGTATGTATAATTCGAAATATGTATATATGTATGTATGTATGTATCAGAATTATAATCGTTAGTGCATGCAAGTTTTATTTATTTCTTGGTTAAAATGCTCGCTATCTACCGAATTTTTCACACGAATGCAAAAAGTTGAAAGATGGGCCAAAACACAATTTACGACACGCCACAGATTAACTTTCAACTTTTAGCACTCTATACCTGGTGGGACGATTCACATCCGTCGGTAACTTCCCTCTTCGAATCCATACGCCTTCCTTCCTGTGCGTAGGGGATTAAACCGGTGAATTTGGCGATAACGGCGATTGAAAAACTGCAGCGGCCAAAATTTTCCAGCGGCAGCAACGACGAATTAAAGTAGGCAGGGAAGCGGATTAACAGCGGCAACAACAACTACACTGGTCCAGCTAACGGCGATTGAGAACAGCAGCGGCAATGGGAATCGAAGAAACCTTCAGCTTCCAAACTTCCAACAATTAAATTGGCAGCAACAATTTGATTTGGCGGCAGCAACGACGAATTGAATCGGCAGCAACAGATCACTTTAATGTTGTAAAAAGCCGGCGCGATTTTATTTGTTCTTAATTTGTTTGTTTCACCAAAAAAATTAAATTTAATACTATTTTGTATTACAACGCGAAAACTTGTGATTGCAGGGAAATTTGATATTTTATTTTTGACGACGACGAAAAGGAGTTTGCGCAATGAGATTCATATAACAACTAACTCTTTAATTTTAATATAAAACGCTTAAGCCTAACTTAACAAAGGGGCGAGAGACGGGGCGAATTCGCGAGCGCGATTAAAGCTTTATTGCGCTCCCGCTCCCGCCTTACACTATTCAACAAATTTCATTAAAAAAGCGCAAAGTGCGAAAAACATTATTTAAGTTTAAAACTTATTGGAAAATAGTCCAATAAGTCAAATAAAATTCGATAATTATTGAATATTCGATATTTAGTATGTGCATCCAGCCCTGGTCGTTTTTCGATAAATTTTCCGAAAAAAGGAAATCTCTCGAATTTCTGTGACACCAACGGTTTTGATCGGTTGGTTTCTAAACCAACCGTTCCCAAATCCGTCCCCGGTTTTTGTGACACCCCCGTATTAAACGAATTTTTTAGAATTTTTTTTCTGAAATGCAGAAAAATCTTTTTTTTTCTAAATTATAGGGTGATTTCTTCTAATCTTCCTTTTTTTATTTGAGGGTTAAAATCGCCATTGATTTTAGAAAAAAAAAAGACTAAACTTTTCTAAAAATAAAAAAAAAGTCGCCGTTAAAATTATAAATATTCATACAAAATAGAAATATTGGTTTTCTAGAAAACATTTGTTATGTTTGAAAATTTTTCTAAAAAATGTCTGTTTTTATGAAATATCTTTCGAAAAAATAAAAAATGTAACCTTATTTGATCAGTTTCCCTTCTTATACACTTTTTAGAGCCTAAGAAAAAATCGCCTTAAATCGAAGAAAATTTCCTTTATTGGTAGCCTAGGGGTCTAACTCGTGCGTGCATGAATATGTTATTCAAGTTTATAGCCGCAAGTGTGAGTTCAATCCCACGTCGAGGCGAAAAACTCATGGTGTCTTTTTATACCCTTGCAGAGGGTATTATGATTTCAGTCAGAAGTTTGCAACGCAGTGAAGGAGACGTTTCCGACCCCATAAAGTATATATATTCTTGATCAGCATCACTAGACGAGTCAATCTAGCCATGTCCGTCTGTCCGTCCGTCTGTCCGCCTGTCCGTCTGTCTGTCTGTCCGTCTGTCCGTCTGTCCGTCTGTCCGTCTGTCCGTCTGTCTGTCTGTCCGTCTGTCCGTCTGTCCGTCTGTCCGTCTGTCTGTTTCTACGCAAACTAGTCTCTCAGTTTTTAAGCTATCGGGATAAAACTTTCCCAAAAGTCTTCTTACTATTGCAGGTAGTATATAAGTCGGAACCGACCCGATCGGACAACTATATCCTATAGCTCCCATAGGAAGGATCGGAAAAAAAACGTTAAAAAAATTCTAGCTTCGGTGTTTTTTGAAGTATTACCTTCTAATCTTGGGAATATTATTTTTTATATTTTTCTGAATTTCGAATTAAATATTTAAAAAATCGGATCACTATATCAAATAGCTGCTATCGGAACGGTCGAAAAATTAAATGGAAATTAATAGGAAAAAAATTATATCTTTGTTCATTTTTATTACATTCTCTTCTTCTCTGGGATATGACTTTTTTTAAGTATTTCCGAATTTCGATTTTAATTTTAAAAAGATCGAACTACTATATCATTTAGCTGCCATAGAAACGATCGAACAATTAATGTGAAATAATAGGAAATTTAAAAATTTTGCGATTTGTAAATTAATAGAATGATCTGCAAGGGTATATAAGCTTCGGCTTGCCGAAGCTAGCTTCCTTTCTTGTTTTTTTTATCCCTAATTTTTACATATTAATAAAAAAAAATGTATTGCATTTTTTTTTAAACTAATGAATAGTTATATTTTGGTAAAAATGATGTTTAAGTTCTTCAAATTTGAAACATTCAATTACTGTTACTATTAAACCATAATAAAATATATATTTGCATATAAATATTAATATTAATCATGAAATATTTACGAGCAACATTAAATGAATAACTAGGGGGAATAACTAGAAGAGTCAGATCAATTTGACTTAAAAAAAAGGGAGAACAAAATGTGAATAGACTTTGTACAGCGCCTCACGTGATGCTTCCGTGGCGCAGCTAGTAGAGTGTTTGACTGCAAACCGTGAGGCAACCGGTTCGATTCCCGCGTGCGGCGACCAAGATGTTTTTCTCAAAATAGTAAGTTATTGGGTTTTTATATTTATAATTTGTATACTCATTTCAGTTATTATTACAGTTCCAATTTGAAACTACAAATGCATTTACATAAATGTATACATCACCCACCCATGTGCTCAATTAAAGGAAATTCGAATAATATGACAAACAAGAACGAAAAACAACAACACAAGGGCAGGGGACGTTGGCGTCACAAAAACAACCGGCATTATTCCGATTCCCGAAGCCCGAAAAAAAGAATTTTGTATTTTCTGGATTTGAGGATTTTTTTTGTTTTTTAGAAAATATTTGTCTATATTAAAAAAAAAAATTTTTAGAAAACCTTTATTTCTAAATTGTTTGAAATAATTTTTCTACTTTCTGGCAAGAAATTTCTAAATTGCAGTCTTTTTTCTTTTGATTTTTGAAAAAAATGCCTTTGATTTAAGAAACCTACTTTCTTTAATATAGACAAAATCGCCAGTAAAGCAAATTCATCGATTTTTTTTTGAGTGTATGTAACAGCTGGAAGGAAGCATTTCCGACCCTATAAAGTATATCTATTCTTGAAAATTTTTCTGCAAGAGAAAACTTCGGCTGGCCGAAGTTAACTTCCTTTCGTGTTACATAACATTTAAATTTTAGACTAGATAAATTTGTTTTAGAAACAGGAAAACTCTTAAATCACACAAATATTTATAATATGGATCAAAAATTATCTTTTAGGTTCCCGGTTTTCGAGAGAACACACCATATATCCTGTTCGGAAACGTGAATTTGACTTACCATTTTTGAATTATTAATGGAAGTTGAACTGTCGCAATAGTTTCAAATTTTTTTACAAAAACTTTTAACAGCTTTGAAAGTATAGATCTAGATCTTTGAGGCTCTATTTCACTGTGTTGTCGTAAGCAGTCAACCAGGTTTAACAATAGCTTGCAAGACATGGTTTGTATTCCAACAGCAAGTGTTTCATCATGAACATTTTTTGAAAATAGGTTTACTGCTTTTATTAATACATCTAGGCTCAAGCTTTGTCGAACATGGTGAGCGAGGTCTGCTAATGTTGAATATGCCAATGGGCGAATAGATTCCAATGTTACGCCTTTTCCAATAAGCAAGTCCTCATCAAATAGTTTTTCAATTGAAGGTATGAATTCTAAAAAGAAATAAAGAAAGCATAGAGTCTAGAATAAGCTTAAGTAAACAAAAAATTTCAATTTCGGATAAAATGGAATTGTTCCAAAAACAACAAAAATTACAAGGCGTAATTACAAGTACAATATGCTAAATTGAACATTAACTTTCAACTTTAACACGCCACCTTTGCTCTTAGACCTGGCCGCTCCCGTAGTCTTTACTTGGATGGTGATCGACTTAAGCACGAGCAGATAGAAACGTACCTCGGTGTTATCTTAGACCGCCGTCTATGCTGAAAGGGTCAGATTGATCGTGTCTGTGGGTCAGGAAGACAAAACTACTTCGCTCAGATAGCGGGTTATCCCTTCAGGGCAAAGTACGGCTCTTTAAAGCCATTGCTCTCCCGACCCTAAATTGGGGAATAACTTGCTGGGGAACCGCTTACAACACGTCGTTAAGAAGAGTTCAGAGTTGCATCACAAAGGCTCTACGGAGGATGCTTGGGGTGAAGTTGCATCATTATGTCGAAAATAGCGTTTTATTTTGTGACACGGGAGTACCAACCTTTACTAAATCGCTATAGGGATCGCTTACTGGTGCAGTCTAACCACCTGGCTAGACGTCTTGCCGCACCACTGGGTCGACAAAACTCCGCGGACTTATGAATCCTCGGCCGTAGTAGACATGGGCAACTTTTACGCACAAAAAAAAACTATGTAAAATCAACTATTTAATAGTGAAAACTGCCACAACCCATAAAAAATAGAAAATGCCCCAAAAAATAGTAGATTACCTATAAAATAGTAGATTACCTACAAAATAGTATTTTACCCAAAAAAATTGTTGTTTTTTAATTTATTTTTTTACCTATTTTTATTTTTAATTTAATTTTTTATATAAATTTATATGGAAGTTATTAATTATTTAGCAATAATTTATTTCCTATTATATTCCCATTATTTTAAGATCGTTCCTATGGCACCTATATAATATAGTCGTCCGATTTTGATATAAATTAATTCGAAATTCAGAATTAGATAAAAATGGTCTTTCTAAAAGTAGGAGTTAATATGTTAAAAAACACCCAAGATATAATTTTTTTACTTTTTTTCCGATTATTCCTATGGGAGCTATATGATATAGTTGTCCGATCCGGCTCGTTCCGACATATATACTACCTGCAAACGAAAGAAGACTTTTGGGAAAATTTTAGCCCGATACCTTTAAAACTGAGAGACTAGTTTGCGTAGAAACAGACGGACAGACGGACGGACAGACTTTATGGGGTCGGATTTTAACGATTTTAAAATTTGTCTGGCGCCCACACCTTTAAAGATTTCCGAGAAGTATAAATGCAATTTTGTTGTGTATATTTTATAACTATCAAAATGTAGAAGACATTTTTCAAATCGGACCATTCATTAAAAAGTTATGCGCAATCAAAAAAATGTTATAAATCCATCTCCCTCGCACTCCCTTTAGCTGAGTGACGGGTGTTAGATAGTCGGGACACCAACCCGACTATAGCGTTCTCTCATTGTTTTTGATTATGTTTGGCCGTCCAGAAACCTGGAAAAAAAATTACAAATTTCAACGCCATAAGCCAAATTAACGACAAACCGGAAAATAGCCAGAAGTCTTCAGCGGGAGAGCAGCGCTTTTCTTCTGTTTGAGAGAAGATGAAAATGCAGTTGAAATTGACTGCGAGCAGCAGAGACGTCGCACAGTGGCGCTTTTTGGCTTTTTTTTTGGTAATAAATCATAACTTTTGAACCAATAGAGATAATCGAATGATGTAAACGGCATATAATAGATAATTGTTCTACCTTTAAAATGAGTGTTAGAGACAGGAGGTGGGCGTGGCACTGGGTTACTTACAAATCGGCAAGGTCAAAATTTATAAACAAATCCCTTTTATTCCTTATATTTTAATGCTTACAAAAAAGAACAAGAGAGAACGTTATAGTCGGGTGCCCCGACTATCAGATACCCGTTACTCAGGTAAAGGGAGTGCGAGGGAGATGGAGATAGAAAGAATAGAAAAATGTCTTCTACATTTCGATAGGTATTGATAAACACAATAAAACTGCATTTTTACTTTTCCGAAATATTTAAATTTTTAAAATCGTATATAAGCGATTGTGGGCGTTAGAGGGGGCGTGGCACCTTCTTGAAACAAACTTACGCTGCGTAGGAACTCCAAGAATCTTCATGTCAAATACCAATCCTCTAGCTTTTATAGTTTCCGAGATCTTAGCGTTCATCCAGACAGACAGACGGACAGACAGACGGACATGGCTAGATCGACTCGGCTAGTGATCCTGATCAAGAATATATATACTTTATGGGGTCGGAAACGCTTCCTTCTAGCTGTTACATACTTTTGCACGAATACAATATACCCTTTTACTCTACGAGTAACGGGTATAATAAGAAAGGAAGCTAGCTTCGGCCAGCCGAAGCTTATATACCCTTGCAGATATATATTCTACCAATTTAAGAAATAAAAAATAATTGAATTTTTTTTTGTTCTAAAGCATTAAAAAAGATACAAAAAATAACAATAGAGATAATCGAATGATGTAAACGGCATATGATAGATAATTGTTCTACCTTTAAAATGAGTGTTTGAGACAGGAGGTGGGCGTGGCAGTGGAGTACTTACAAACCGGCAAAGTCAAAATTTATGTATCCAGAACGGATTATCTAATTGACCCAATTCTAAGTCAAAGTGTAGCCAACCCGACAGAAAAAATTAAAAAAAAAAATGGTTTGTTATTTTTTGTTTCTCTTTTAATGCTTTAAGGGGGGAGATACATATAGAACAAAAACAAATTCAATTTTTTTTTATTTCTTAAATTGGTAGAATAATACTTTAAGAATGTGCCATGAAAGTTTCACGAAGAAATTCGAACTATTTTGGAATTTATACCAGGATGACGGCAAGGCCACCTGCCTTGTGCAGTAGATATATTTCATCACTTTGAATGCGTTTTTCTCGAAACCATGTTTTCCTGAGCTGCGGGTCGTGTATCTCAAAAAGTAATGCTTTGATCATCATGCTGCTTTTACAGAATTGTCTGTAATAAAATTGCCGACTGTCTGAACCTACTTAATGTAGAATATTGTACGTTTATGTATTTTTTGTTAAGCAAAAACAAAAAAAATATGAAAAAAAATGATATTTGACTTTAAAAGAGTGCCATAACCAGAGTTTTTGAGATATTATATGAAAGTTAGGTTCAGACGGTTTCTACATTATTTCTTAACAAAATAAATTTGGTTTCATAAAAATAAAATTAATATAGCCTGACAAAAATTCCCACGGCCGCTATTTTGAAAGATTAAAAAAAAAAATTAAAATTGGTTAAAATTATATAAGAACAATGTAATCAACATGCCAAGTTGCGAAATCCCAGCACAATCCCTTATTGGTTTAAAAAAATCAAGAAAAACATGAACAAATTTTAGTTCTATGTGTATCTCCCTCCTTAATTTTTCAAAATTAAATTAAAAAAAAAAAAAATTGTAAAAACATTTTTTTTTGTTAAATCTAAAAATATATTAAAATTTTTTTTGTTTTTTATCGTTAAAATCAAACTAATTTTCAGTTCAAACATTTAAGAAAATAAAATAAAACTTATATTTCTTAAAAAATAAGAACCCAGTAACGGATTTCCTGAAAAAAGTCTTGATTTTACCATGGATGCACTGAAATACAACAACTGGAAGAACGTCTTTTTAACTTCTTTTGCCTCAAACAGCTGAAATCGTAAGCAGACGCAGCTGGAACGCAAAACACGTTTTCGGAAAGTATAACAACTATATTATGATATATTTATACCCGTTACTCGTAGAGTAAAAGGGTATATTGTATTCGCGGAAAAGTATGTAACAGCTAGAAGGAAGCATTTCCGACCCTATAAAGTATATATATTCTTGATCAGGGTCACTAGCCGAGTCGATCTAGCCATGTCCGTCTGTCTGTCTGTCCGTCTGGATGAACGCTGAGATTTCGGAAACTATAGAAGCTAGAAGACTGGCATTTTGCAAGCAGATTTTAGGAGTTCCTACGCAGCGCAAGTTGGTTTCAAAAAGGTGCCACGCCCCCTCTAACGCCCACAATCGCCAAAATGTTTCCAAGTTAATTATTAATCTTTAGATTCGAAGTTTTGACCAAATACGTGTGTACAAATGTATATTTAAATATACATATGTTTTGATTTTCTTATATGTACAATACATGCACAATACAATACATACACACAATGTGTGTGTATGTTTCTACTTAAAAGTAGATAATGTACTTAAATATAAATAAAATTATTAATTTCCTTTCAGCCAATGCAAAATTTGTTGAGCTTAAAATTAATAATTACTTCGCTCTTTTTTTCTTGTGTGTACAAATGTTTTTCTTTCTTTCAAAACAAGAAATTTGAAAACAACAAATTCCAATTTACAAACAAGTATACATATTTGTGCGCAAATTTAAATTGCATTGATAACATTGTAACTGATAGAAAATCTAAAAATTCACTACTTTTACTTAGATTACATTCATTTATTATATAGCTCTGCCAGTAGCCTTCTGATTCTCGCTCCTGGAGGATCTTCTAAAAAGGTTGTTTACACAAAGGTTTTCAAAAAACGCGCCAATAAGAAAAAATGTCCTCTGCTCATTATGGACGCGTCGCGTTTGCATCCATTTACCGTTGAACGCGCCCAAATCCCATACAAAACTTGTAGGCAAGGGGTGGGGAAGGGAGGGCCGAAAATTGTCGCGTTACAGGGCTGCGAAGTCAAATTTGTGGTATTTTTCAGGAGTATTAACCAGGCATGATAATTTTTCTGTTCCTGAAACTGATAAGAAGCTGCTAAGAAGCGAGTAAATTAAAAACATTTATTGTTGATATTGAATTACTTACAGATTTTTATTGAACTTTATTTCGTGTTATTTTGATTTTTTGATATGCCAAATGATCTGGCAATAGTTCAGTATTTCGAGGATGATATAAGCGCATAAAGGGTAGTAGCAGCAAGTTTATTCAATGGAATGGCCCGTTGGTCGTTGCAGCGCAGGCACATGGGCACATGTTTGAGCGCAGGTACAAAATCTGCTTCGACAATAGATGGCCATTCCATATTCAAGTGACACACGTTGAGAGGCGACTGCTGGAAAAGGGCACATTTTCCTCCTTCTTGTGCACAATGTCCTCGTAGGTTCTGTTCACTGACGAGACGCCGCAGAAGCTGCAGCTACTGCTGTCGCGGGTCGTGTCAGAGAATTATTTTAATGCCTGTTCAGATCGATATATATGAACGCCTTTTGCAGCAGATCCTTTTGCTTTCTGCCATCTGGATTCCCGGGTACAGTTTCCGACGCACTTGTTTGCCGCTACCCGATCTTTATTTGGAGCTCCACCAACTGCTGGCAACAGATGCTCAAGCAGCATAACGTGGGATGTGGTAACTGCATTCATCATTGCAGCAATGTTTCCAAATATAAAAAATTATTTAAATCCATTGTTTACTTCAGCTCGCAAATGACAATAGCAGAACAGCTGTTTTCAGACGCGTTTGCCAATGGAAACACCTCACGTCCGCCTATCGCGTTGCCAATCGAAAATACCGAAAACAAGAGAGAACGCTATAGTCGGGTTTGTGTCCCGACTACCTAATACCCGTCACTCAGCTAAAGGGAGTGCGAGGGAGGTGGATATATAACATTTTTTTATTGCGAATAACTTTTTAATGAATGGTCCGATTTCTACATTTCGATAGGTATAAATATACACAACAAAATTGCATTTATACTTCTCGGAAATCTTAAAAGGTGTGGGCGCCAGACACATTTTAAAATCGTTAGTGGGCGATTGTGGGCGTTAGAGGGGGCGTGGCACCCTTTTGAAATAAACTTGCGCTGCGTAGGAAGCTCAAGAATATGTGTGGAAAATTTCAACCTTCTAGCTTTTGTAGTTTCCGAGATCTCAGCGTTCATACGGACAGACAGACAGACGGACATGGCTATATCGACTCGGCTATATATACTTTATAGGGTCGGAAACGCTTCCTTCTAGCTGTTACATACTTTTGCACGAATACAATATACCCTTTTACTCTACGAGTAACGGGTATAAATATAAACATAATCAACCAACGCACGAAGGAAGCCCTTACACAAAAAAAATCAACACGCTACATTACGCAATCGCAAGTCTTGGAGGCTTCGATCCATTCGACGTGAAGCAACCACAACAAGAAAGGAAGTTATAAGGTGTGTTTCAAAACTAAACGACATCACGACATTTTTTTTTAAATTTTGTAGAATTGTTGTTCTTTATAGAATGCGAAACATTTAAATGCAGATCGAAAGAACAATGTATCGTGCGTACGAAAAAAAAATACCACGCGTCCTTGGCCTTACCGCTAATTTTTGAAATATAGTCTGTTTTTCATCTATTTGCAATTGTTTCATAATTATAAGACATCATCGATTTTTTCCGGTTCCAATAATCAAACTTAACCAAGATTTTTTTTCTGGGTCTATATAAACTAAAAGATTATATTTTGAGAGTAATCCAGACCAAATATCCTTTCAATCTTCGACCCATAAAAAAAGTAGATTTACGAAGTAAAATCCCACAATTCGTCTTAACTTTTGTCTGGTCAATATTCTAAACATTTTTGAATCAAATACGAATCAAATCCTGTTCAGTTCAGTACGTGCACTAAACAGACCTACAAAATTTAAAGAACTGGCCTTTTGGATAAAAACCTTATTTATTCCAAAAATATTCAATTTTGGTCGATACTTTGTCTCAAAATGAAAAAATTTGTTCTTCAAGACCTTAATAAACTTTCCACATTTCATGCTGGAACATTAGAATTTTAATTAATTAAATTTAATTTTTTCAAAATCGGACGACTATATCATATAGCTGCCATAAGAACGATCGGAAAATTAATGGGAACATAATAGGAAATAATTTATAGCTTATTTGATTTTTATTGTATTCTCTTCTACTCTATTGATTGATTTTAGTATTTTTTTTCTCACTTTTTATACCCTTGCAGAGGGTATTATAATTTCAGTCAGATATTGTAACGCAGTGAAGGAGACGTTTCCGACCACATAAACTTTATATATTCTTGATCAGCACCAATAGCCGAGTCCATCTAGCCATGTCCGTCTGTCCGTCTGTCCGTCTGTCCGTTTCTATGCGAACTAGTCTCTCAGTTTTAAAGCTATCGCAATGAAACTTTCCCAAAAGTCTTCTTTCTATTGCAGGTAGTACATATGTCGAAGCGAGCCGGATCGGACCACTATATCTTAAGGCTCCCATACGAATAATCAAACAAATATAAGAAAAATCATTGTAACTTTGCAGGAAGTAGGCGTTTTGATTTCTGACAACTTAAAAAGGTATTTCTTTTATATTCAAGGGTATATAAGCTTCGGCTGGCCGAAGCTAGCTTCCTTTCTTATTTATTTTTGATACTAGTAGCCTAGGGGACTAAAGCGCCCAGATTATAGTATAGTCGGAAGTGTGTGTTCAGCCCCACGTCGATTCGGAAATTCCTTGCGTCTTTTTATTATGATTTTGTTGCAAGCGGTTGGATTCCCACGAGCGACCAAGGTTTTTTCCCAAGATAGTAATTTGTTAATTATATAATATTTTCAGTTATTGTGTTTAAATGTGTTTAAATAAAGGAGAGAAAAATAAGTTGAGAACCGGGAACCAACAACAACATCGACCGACGGGATGGGGTGCAACAGTCATAATTATAAACAATAATAATAATAATAAACAATAATAAGAGTAATTGCCATTATAACATCTCCATACAAAATTAAGGGATCTCTCCAGAAATTATGCCTAGTTTGCTATGGCCGATCATTTACCCTCTGATCAGATGTTTAATGTCGGGGATGAGAATTATGAGAAAAAAATCTCACACGGGAAATGCAAGCGAAACAGGTCTGGTCCCAAGAAGTCCAAATCGGCCTGGCTGAAATTAATGTAATATATTGATTAAGTTAAACAACTAAGTTAGTACTGAAGTACTTTTCATACAACCATTTAATGAACACCGCACACCATTTACCACTCGTGGTGATGAATAAACACGGTTTATTTCATATTTGAATGGACTGTATATTTCGTGTGTTAAATTTTATGAACCGACATGTTCCGCTGTAGTCTTAACTTAACTTAGAAAACCAAAAAATCTCATGGTGTGACGCAGCACAAAAGATACTTTAAAATACTAAAATGGGCGAAGCTGGTATTTCACATGACAAGTTAACAGAAATTCAAATTCAAATTACGGATGCAATCCGTTCATCAACATCCCGGGCCGCCCTGAAACATGGTTTCTGAATTAGGCAGCACTTAGTCGCGTCATCTCTCCAGTAGACGTCTTAAGTTTCACAGCGCGGACAAGTCCATCTGGTCCCTGATGTGCCTCCAATACACGGGCTAGTATCCAAGATGCGGGAGGGAGATTTGAGTCCTTAACACTACACTGCCTACTGCGATGTTCCGTTCCTTGTTGTTCCACTTTTGACGTTGCTGCAGCGATGTTAGATAGCTGAGTGACTGGTGTTAGATAGTCGGGACACCAACCCGACAATAGCGTTCTCTCTTGTTTTTGATTATGTATGGCCGTCCAGAACCCTGGAAAAAAATTACAAATTTCAACGCCATAAGCAAAATTTACGACAAACCGGAAAATACGACAAATCTTCAGCGGGAGAGCAGCGCTTTCCAACTGTTTGAGAGAAGAAGAAGATGCAGTCAATTACATCGCGAGCAGCAGAGACGTCGCACAGTGGCGCTTTTTGGCTTTTTTTTTGGTAATAAATCATAACTTTTGAACCAATAGAGATAATCGAATGATATTCTTTAAGACATGTTCCACCAATAGACAATACAAAATGTTCAATCTTTATTAGACATTTTTTATAGACTCTTTCCATAATTTCGTCATTAATGTCAGAGTTTACGGGCATTTGTAATGAATGAAGTATATCTCCCGATATGAAAATCTTGTACTTATTCCGAAGACCTTATAATAATCGTGAACTTGTATAATTTTTTATCAGTTACAATGTTATCAATGCAATTTAAATTTGCGCACAAATATGTATAAAATTCCTGCAATCGAAAATAAAAATAAATAAATTAATTAGAGAAGGTTGGTATTTGCGGTCTGCAATATTATTAATAGCCAAATCTATTAAAATAGTACGCCCTTTGCTTACCATAAATTTTCACACACTTACCAATTTTATATTTCAATTGCTTACCTATAAATTGCATCTCTCAGGGATCGCACTTTAACTTTCTTAAATAGGCTCAACACAAACTAATCACTTTGAATGCTTATCTAAAACTGAGCACAAGGGTTCAAGATACAGCGCAACGCAAGCAACTCTCTCGCGAGAGACTGCATTTCCAAAACAACAACGCAATAAAAGTTACAGCTACGCACAAGAAAATTCTCGATCATACACACAAACACACATAAACATATACATACATACGCCTAAAACTTTCGTCGCAACGCGCCGCGGACTACCCAGCGGGAAAGTGAGAAGTTGGTTTTTAGTGTTCTTGAAATCCTGTTCCTTTTTGCAGGCGGCGGTGTGGGGATAGATAATTTCTGAGCGTTAAATGGGGGTTGGTTTCTGAGTAGCATCAATATCAGGCCACTTATGCGCTGTGTGATTTCTGTGGCACTACGATTATAATATTTTTTAACAAAAAATCACCAACTTAAAATATTTAAAAGTCCTATGATTTACACAAAAAAAAATCTTGTTCTCACACTTATCTTTAATTTTTAGTAATTTTAAAATTCGTAGAAAAAATATTAATAGTTTTTAATCAAATAAATTAAACTAAACTATAATCATAATGTCTATAATCATAATATTTATGGATGATTTTAATTTATTTTACTCAATAATAAAACTTGCCGTGCCACACCGCTTTTAAATAAGATTCTGTAACAATTTGATTTTAAAGCTACAACCAGGATTTTCTAAAATATTCATAAATATTGAATAAATAATACAAATAATAATAAGAATGGTGGCTGGACTCAAAAATTATAGGATAAAGCCAAGGTCAGACGATCAAAATATTTGATAAAATTTATCAAGGGTTGCTATTAACTTACATAGAAAACTATTATTGGTTTTTTCTACATTTTTAAATATTTTCTATGAAATAAAATAATTTAGTCGTCCGATCGTGGTCTAAGACATTTTTAAGTGTTGTTAAAAATTAAAAATTCGTATTGGTATTATTGACATTAACATGAAATCGAATTGGCGATAAATACCTACTATACCTATAATATAATAACCTTTAATGATTACGGTCTCTGAAAAATATTATTTAACCGAAAAATTTCTTCGCGGGCAAATATGACCTTAAGTTACAACGAAATTATGACCAATTATTATCTTTCTTCGGAATGTTGGTATTATCAAATATATGATGCACGGTCACATCAGTTTCAATTTCGTGCAAAAGTGAAATAAAAAGTGAAAATAATTTTAATCAAAAAACAAGAAAAAGGTGACTGATAAAATAAATGTTGTCGTTTAATAATCTTAATTTCAGCGTTACAGAGGTTAGTACCACAGATATTTTCGCCATTAATAAATATAAGCCTCCAGATGCTATCTTCAACACAAATTCTGCATTTCAGTGTCACTTGAAATGTTTTTAATCTTCACCAGTTGTTGAATTTGACCATAACCATAATTTGAATTAAGTTAAGACCACAGCGGAACATGTCGGTTCATAAAATTTAACACACGAAATATACAGTCCATTCAAATATGAAATAAACCATGTTTATTCATCACCATATCTTTGGACCTTCTAGCCAAATTTAGCTATTGATTAACATGGAACAGTTGAAGCTTTTAAAGGCAGCAAGAAGTCGTGCGAAGGCAAGCATTACGCGTTTGCTAACGGCGTCACAAGATCCACGTGCGGGATAAAACTGGGAACTGGACGAAATAACCGTCTCATTGGAAAGGCTCAACAACGTTTGGAAGGAGTTTGAGACTATTAGCGATCAAATGGCCCTTTATGATGGAGAAGAGGCGTACATCGATCCAGCCATCGACAACGAGAGGTACGAGGATAAGTACTTGCAAACGAACACGGCGCTGTCAATCATCCAATGAGAGCGACAGAGAAGGCAGCAACGGTAGGCAATCTGGTAGCCTTGACGATGCCGCATCAAGTTCATCAGGGTTGGGAAACGAAAGCCTTCTACAACAACAACAGGAGCTGAATGAGCGTTTAGCTGAGCAGCAATCAACATTTTTGAGGGCAAACTCCGCAGCAAATGTAATGCACAACGAGCTGCCAAAAATCCACATCAAGGTGTTTACTGGTGACTACAAGGAGTGGCCAGCCTTTAAAAACATCTTCGAGAGTACGATCCACAGCAAGCAGCGTTTGACAGCAATACAAAAGTTCCACTACTTAAAAACGTACATCACTGGGGAAGCAGCTGACTTGATTCGTCATATGCCAATAACGGATGCTGCTTACGAGGCTGCTTGGAGTTGCCTAACCGATCGATACAACAGACCACGTCAAATTGTCAACACTCTTCTGGAAACGTTTGTAAATCTCCCCTCGACATCCAGGGCAGAGGTTGCAGTTTTTCGCAAGGTGACCGACGGAGCCACAGAGATTGTACGAGGATTGGATGCAGCAGGGCAAACTAACAGGGACTGCTGGATCGTACACTTCATTCTGGCCAAGGTCGACGCTGAAACTCGACGCAAATGGATTGAGGGAAGCCGGGAACTTGAAACTCCGTCTGTGGATGATCTACTCAAGTTTTTAGACCGACGCTGCGAGGAATTCGAGCTCATCAAATGTGAGTCAGACATAGACTTCAAAGTTGGCGCACATCAACCGAGCAAAGCAAAGCGTTCGTCCCACGCCTTAGTATCGATGGAAAAAAATGCTTGTGTGAAATGCAACTCTAAGGAGCACAAGATCTACGGTTGCCCAAAGTTTGCTGAAGCATCAATCGACCAGAGACGCACATTTGTAAAGACAAAATCCTTGTGTTTCAACTGTCTTAAGCTTGGGCATGTATCATTTAAGTGTGAATCCAAATTCACATGCAAGATTTGCCATAATCGCCATCACTCTCTGCTACATGCAGATATTCCTGGATCGCAAGCCGCTGTGACCACGACACAGCCACATATTGATGAAAGGCACATCTCAAGCGCTCCCGAAGATGCTACGGTGACCATCAGCCATATCGCTCGTGCACAAGTGGCTTCCACATCTGAGTCCTTGTGCAACGGATCAACGAAAAGTGCATTGCCAACAGCTCTGGTGTTTGTTAAAAATGCAAAAGGATCGCACACTACATGTCGGGTACTTTTAGACAGTGGTTCGGAACTGTCGTACATCTCAGAGCGGTGCATACAGGCACTTGGTTTGTCACGCGCGTCCTCACGCATTTTTGTGTGTCTGGAATCTCATCGATCAAGGCAGAGACGACTAGAGGCTGTAGCACACTGGACATGCAGTCAAGGATCTCAGATCATACAATGAAGATACGCGCACACGTACTCAGCAAAATTACTTCCACGTTAGCAAGACACGATATCGATGCCTCAGCACTCAAGGCATTCGCAGGCTTTGAGCTTGCAGATTCTGAATATCAATCGTAGGCGCCTGTCGATATTCTCTTGGGCACCGATTACGTTTGGACCGTGTTCACCGGTCAAAAGATGTTCGACATGCAGGGCAACATCATCGCTATTTCAACCATTTTTGGATGGGTCATAACATCTATCGTTACTACCGGCTGTTAATCTACAACAACAGTGCACACGGCAATTGACATTGGAGGGAGCTGGAGGATGTCAACCAGGAATTCCAAGGGAAACCAGATGACGATGAAGTTGAGCAGCATTTTATGAAAACACACACTCGTGACTCCAAGGGGCGTTACATAGTCAAACGTCCCTTCAAAAACTCCAACGAACAGTACACTACAAGGTGCACTTGCAAGATTCAGGGGTGTAGAACGCCGCCTAAAGAAGGATCCCGATCTCGACTCACAGTACGTACAATTTATGCGTGAATACCTTCAATTAGGTCACATGCGGGAACTATCGCCAGGAGACATTGACAAAGGACCAAGCTTTTACTTGCCTCATCATCCAGTAATTTCCCAAAAGCTTAGGGTAGTATTTGACGGATCATTCAAGGATACAAATGGAAAATCATTAAACGATGCTCTACACATTGGACCCAGCATTCTCCGAAACCTCTTCTCGATTTGTATGCGTTTCAGAATGTTCAAGTTCGTCTTTTCCGCAGATATTGTCAAAATGTATCGATAAATTGTGGTGGCTGCCAACCATTGTAGCTATCAGCGTATTGTTTGGAGAGAAGATGAAAGTACACCTATCAGGCACTATAAGCTTTCCACGGTAACATATGACACATCTAGTGCACCATTCTTGGCAGTAAGAGTCTTGGATCAGTTAGCTCACGACCACCAACACGAGTTTCCCACCGCTGCAAGGATCTTGAAGGAGCAATTTTATGTTGACGACGTACTGACAGGAGCACATACAGAGGAAGAGCTAATTCACAATCAAAAAGAGCTGATCCAATTAATGAAATGTGCAGCCATGGAAATTGGCAAATTGGTTTCAAATTCATCACGTATAGCTGACCGATCTACTTTACAACCGAGGTACAAGGAAAAGGATCATATCCTACAGCAAAGGTTCTTGGCATTCATTGGGATCCAGAAGAGGATACGTTATCCTACAAAGTTTGCCTTACACCAAGTCCGGACAACACCAAGCGCCAAGTGCTGTCTAACGTGGCACGGATATTTGACCCACTGGTTATTTTGTCGCCAGTGGTGGTGCAGTTTAAAATTCTGTTCCAAGAGTTGTGGTTACTCGACCTCGGCTGGGACACGGAGCTTCCTCCAAAGATTGCTGACTGGTGGAACAAATGCCGCTACGATCACATCGAACTGCATGGGTTCTCAGACGCCTCCATCAAGGCATATTCCGCAGTCATCTACAGCAGAGAAGTGTGAGCAGATGGCACCGTATCTGTTTCACTCATAGCAGGAAAAACCAGAGTTGCTCCGCCGAAGCAGCAATCCCTACCGCGCCTCGAGCTGTGTGGCTCTGCATCACAAGGACATCGAAATACATGCATGGTGTGATTCAACCATAGTTCTGGCTTGGCTTTCACATCCACCATCGAAGCTTAAAACATTTGTAGCAAACAGGACTTCAGAAATACTCGACGCATTGCCGCACAGTGCATGGCATCATGTAAACACAAAGGAGAATCCGGCGGACTGCGCCACACGAGGAATGCTTGCTGCAGACCTTCTCCATTTCGACTTATGGTGGATGGGACCTTCATGGCTGCAAGATCCAGAAAAGCTTGCGGTAAAGTTGAGCTGTACAAAGTTCTGTTCTTCCCTTTCAGATAACCATGGCAAGGAAGAAGTCAAGTCCACCGCATTCCACCACTCAGCAAGGTGACGCATTTTCACCGATCGAAGCGTTGACCCAGCGGGTCTCGTCTTGGACAAAACTGGTCCACGTTGTAGCTTACGCATTACGCTTCATACAAAGGACCAGGACCATTAAACTTGTAGCGCTGACAAATGGGGCCAGGCTCACCTTTGAAGAGATTCAGGCTGCTCGCATACTTTGCCTGCGTGAAGCTCACAAATGCTTCATGGAGGATCGAAATCTTCTGACGGAAAACAAACCACTTCGCAGCCGCTCCCAGTTGATCAAGCTTTCACCGTTTGTCTGCAAGGATGGCCTCCTTCAAGTTGGAGAACGCCATTAATTTAAGAAAAATTTTGGAGAGCAAACTAGAAAAAAACACCATTGATTTAAGAAAAAATGTTTTTTTAAATTTAAGAAAAGTTTTTCATAAAATTTTGTTTCTATGGTCTTTTTTCCTAGATTCAAGAAAACAATCTCTAAAATTCAAAAAATGTTCTAAAATTAAGAAAAAAATTTTTTGTCAATTTTCTAAAATTTATGAAAAAAAAATTTTGAGTGAAGATTGACTCATACTAAAATTGCTTTAATCAACATCGATGTCATCTAGGTTTTGTGAATGGCTTTTTATTATGTGTGCTCTCGATATCGAGATGATGTCTTTTTGGTTTTAACATCGAATTGATGTCGATTTCAAGATACAAATTGAACAAGAAGAAAATAAAAATCAAGGAATCGGGAATTATGACTGTTGCACCCCATCCCGTCGGTCGATGTTGTTGTTGGTTCCCGGTTCTCAACTTATTTTTCTCTCCTTTATTTAAACACATTTAAACACAATAACTGAAAATATTATATAATTAACAAATTACTATCTTGGGAAAAACACCTTGGTCGCTCGTGGGAATCCAACCCCTTGCAACAAAATCATAATAAAAGACGCAAGGAATTTCCGACTCGACGTGGGGCTGAAAACACACTTCCGACTATACGCTTACATAACATATAATCCGGGCGCTTTAGTCCCCTAGGCTACTGATATCAAAAATAAAAAAGTGAGAAAAAACAAGAGAGAACGCTATAGTCGGGTGCTCCGACAATCAGATACCCGTTACTCAGGTAAAGGGTGTGCGAGGGAGATGGAGATAGAAACTTTGAACACGCATAACTTTTTAACGAATGGTCCGATTTGAAAAATTTCTTCTACATTTCGATAGGTATTGATAAACACAATAAAACTGCATTTTTACTTTTCCGAAATATTGAAATTTTTAAAATCGTATATAAGCGATTGTGGGCGTTAGAGGGGGCGTGGCACCTTTTTGAAACAAACTTGCGCTGCATAGGAACTCCTAGAATCTGCAGGCAAAATGCCAATCTTCTAGCTTTTATAGTTTTCGAGATCTCAGCGTTCATACAGACAGACAGACAGACAGACGGACAGACAGACGGACAGACAGACGGACAGACAGACGGACAGACGGACAGACAGGCAGACAGACGGACAGACGGACGGACAGACAGACGGACAGACGGACAGACGGACATGGCTAGATCGACTCGGCTAGTGATCCTGATCAAGAATATATATACTTTATGGGGTCGGAAACACTTCCTTCTCCCTGTTACATACTTTTGCACGAATACAATATACCCTTCTACTCTACGAGTAACGGGTATAAATACTAAAATCAATCATTAGAGTAGAAGAGAGTACAATAAAAATCAAATAAGCTATAAATTATTTCCTATTATGTTCCCATTAATTTTCCGATCGTTCTTATGGCAGATAAATGATATAGTCGTCCGATTTTGAAAAAATTAAATTTAATTAATTAAAATTCTAATATTCCAGCATGAAATGTGGAAAGTTTATTAAGGTCTTGAAGAACAAATTTTTTCATTTTGAGACAAAGTATCGACCAAAATTGAATATTTTATTGGAACCGGAAAAAATCGATGGTGTCTTATAATTATGAAACAATTGCAAATAGATGAAAAATAGACTATATTTCAAAAATTAGCGGTAAGGCCAAGGACGCGTGGTATTTTTTTTAGTACACACGATACATTGTTCTTTCGATCTGCATTTAAATGTTTCGCATTCTATAAAGAACAACAATTCTACAAAATTTAAAAAAAAATGTCGTGATGTCGTTTAGTTTTGAAACACACCTTATAAGCTTCGGCTGGCCGACGCTAGCTTCCTTTCTTGTTGTGGTTGCTTCACGTCGAATGGATCGAAGCCTCCAAGACTTGCGATTGCGTAATGTAGCGTGTTGATTTTTTTTTGTGTAAGGGCTTCCTTCGTGCGTTGGTTGATTATGTTTATATTTATACCCGTTACTCGTAGAGTAAAAGGGTATATTGTATTCGTGCAAAAGTATGTAACAGCTAGAAGGAAGCGTTTCCGACCCTATAAAGTATATATATTCACTAGCCGAGTCGATATAGCCATGTCCGTCTGTCTGTCTGTCCGTATGAACGCTGAGATCTCGGAAACTACCAAAGCTAGAAGGTTGAGATTTTCCACACATATTCTTGAGCTTCCTACGCAGCGCAAGTTTATTTATTAGTTCAAAAAAATATTATTTTCGATTGGCAACGCGATAGGCGGACCTGAGGTGTTTCCATTGGCAAACGCGTTTGAAAACAGCTGTTCTGCTATTGTCATTTGCGAGCTGAAGTAAACAATGGATTTAAATAATCACTATGGACGGCAGTCCATGTAGTGACGAAGCGCACCAGGAGAGTGTGCGAAGGTGACTACTATTATATAGCCGCAAAATTGAAAATCTGCTGTGATAGTCCGATCGTAATGAGGAATACACCAAATTAAAGGCATTGCTAAAACTTAAAGGATTGCATAACAAGACCTCAAGAAAATCAATTGGTTTGGGAGAGAGAGCGGTGAAAGTGTAAAAGGGAAAATTTAGAAATTTGGATCTGTTGGGGCCGGTGGGTTCAAAAGTTATACCGAAAACAAATTTGCGGGGCCTAGTCAAAATGAAAATTTAATTATGTTTGTCCGCTTGTCAGTTTGTCCGCTTGTCAGTTTTTCCAAAATATGTTTTTTAAGTTCTGCAAATTTGATATGACCACTTTTGGAAAAACCCGCTAGTTTAGCGGGAAAACAGCTATAAATAGCTAAAAATAACTTCTATACTACTAAAGCTTCATACTTGTGCTGCATCTCGTTTGAAAGGTATTTTTAAATGCTATAAGCCTTCTATATGCAATTTGTGTAAATGTAATAGTTAAAAAGATATGAACAAAAGAAATTTTTTTAAACTTTTTTTTGGCTTTTTTTATTTTTCTCAAAAACGGCTCTTTCTTTAAAACTTTAAACTGTATAGCCCTTGAGATTCCTTAAATTTTGGTATATAACACATTACTGTAAAAAGTTTCGTTTAAAAGTTATTCAGAAACGAAAATCGCCACTTTAGTCAGCCTAACACAACTAACGCTGCCTAAGCATTGAATTTTGTATGTGCGTACCCAAACTGTATTTTAAGGTCAGGGAATCGTTAAAATTGTTTTTAACTGTTCCATTATACAATTCTATAAATAAATAAATACATAAATAAATAAATACATACATAAATAAATAAATAAACAAATAAATAAATAAATAAACAAATAAATAAATAAATAAAAAAGCAAATAAATAAAAAAATAATTAAATAAATAAAAAACAAGAGAGAACGTTATAGTAGCTCAAAGAAGCTGGGTTGACAAAAATGAAATTTTTGAAATTTCTAAAGCGGAATCGTTTGCCCATCTTTTGCCCATGTTTGCCCACCAATTAGTTTTTTTTGCCCACGTCCAGTTTTCGAGATATAAAATTTCGAAAATTTTCGAAAAATTTCGAAAGTCAAAAATTTTTGGAATTCAATTTTTTTTGTTTTTAATCGTAAGAGAATCGTTTGCCCACGTTTGCCCACCTTTTAGAATTTTGAAAAATTTTATACTTTAAAAGTAATGTTAATTACAAGTTTTTCCTTAGGCCTAGTACTCACTTCAATCGAAAAGGCAACGAAACGAAAATTCCCATACAAAAATGACAGGCGGAAAATTTCATGAACAAAATTTTGTATGGAGATTTTCATTTCGTAGGCTTTTTGATCGAAGTGAGTACTAGGCCTTAAGAAAAAATAAAACTGAATATTTTTGGAAAAAAACGTTTGCCCACCTCTTAAAACTAAAAAATATTCACTGCCCACCCCTTAAAACTTAATTTTTATGAAAATAAACGTTTGCCCACCTCTTAAAACTAAAAAATATTCACTGCCCACCCCTTAAAACTTAATTTTTATGAAAATAAACGTTTGCCCAACTCTTAAAACTAAAAAATATTCACTGCCCACCCCTTAAAACTTAATTTTTATGAAAATAAACGTTTGCCCACCTCTTAAAACTAAAAAATATTCACTGTCCACCCCTTAAAACTAAATTTTTTGGAAAAAAACGTTTGCCCACCTCTTAAATCTAAAAAATATTCAGTGCCCATCCCTTAAAACTAAATATTTATGAAAATAAACGTTTGCCCACCTCTTAAAACTAAAAAATATTCACTGCCCATCCCTTAAAACTAAATATTTATGAAAATAAACGTTTGCCCACCTCTTAAAACTAAAAAATATTCACTGCCTACCCCTTAAAACTTAATTTTTTTGGAAATAAACGTTTGCCCACCTCTTAAAACTAAAAAATATTCACTGCCCACCCCTTAAAACTAAATTTTTTGGAAAAAAACGTTTGCCCACCTCTTAAATCTAAAAAATATTCAGTGCCCATCCCTTAAAACTAAATATTTATGAAAATAAACGTTTGCCCACCTCTTAAAACTAAAAAATATTCACTGCCCACCCCTTAAAACTTAATTTTTATGAAAATAAACGTTTGCCCACCTCTTAAAACTAAAAAATATTCACTGCCCACCCCTTAAAACTAAATTTTTTTGGAAAAAAACGTTTGCCCACCTCTTAAATCTAAAAAATATTCAGTGCCCATCCCTTAAAACTAAATATTTATGAAAATAAACGTTTGCCCACCTCTTAAAACTAAAAAATATTCACTGCCCACCCCTTAAAACTAAATATTTATGAAAATAAACGTTTGCCCACCTCTTAAAACTAAAAAATATTCACTGCCCACCCCTTAAAACTAAATATTTATGAAAATAAACGTTTGCCCACCTCTTAAATCTAAAAAATATTCACTGCCCACCCCTTAAAACTAAATATTTATGAAAATAAACGTTTGCCCACCTCTTAAAACTAAAAAATATTCACTGCCCACCCCTTAAAACTAAATTTTTTTGAAAAAAACGTTTGCCCACCTCTTAAAACTAAAAAATATTCACTGCCCACCCCTTAAAACTTAATTTTTATGAAAATAAACGTTTGCCCACCTCTTAAAACTAAAAAATATTCACTGCCCACCCCTTAAAACTAAATTTTTTTGGAAAAAAACGTTTGCCCACCTCTTAAAACTAAAAAATATTCACTGCCCACCCCTTAAAACTTAATTTTTATGAAAATAAACGTTTGCCCACCTCTTAAAACTAAAAAATATTCACTGCCCACCCCTTAAAACTTAATTTTTTTGGAAATAAACGTTTGCTCACCTCTTAAAACTAAAAAATATTCACTGCCCACCCCTTAAAACTAAATATTTATGAAAATAAACGTTTGCCCACCTCTTAAAACTAAAAAATATTCACTGCCCACCCCTTAAAACTAAATTTTTTTGGAAAAAACGTTTGCCCACCTCTTAAATCTAAAAAATATTCAGTGCCCATCCCTTAAAACTAAATATTTATGAAAATAAACGTTTGCCCACCTCTTAAAACTAAAAAATATTCACTGCCCACCCCTTAAAACTAAATATTTATGAAAATAAACGTTTGCCCACCTCTTAAATCTAAAAAATATTCACTGCCCACCCCTTAAAACTAAATATTTATGAAAATAAACGTTTGCCCACCTCTTAAAACTAAAAAATATTCACTGCCCACCCCTTAAAACTTAATTTTTATGAAAATAAACGTTTGCCCACCTCTTAAAACTAAAAAATATTCACTGCCCACCCCTTAAAACTTAATTTTTTTGGAAAAAAACGTTTGCCCACCTCTTAAATCTAAAAAATATTCACTACATTTGGTTTACAATTAAAATTTGCTTAAAATTAGTGTTTCAAATAAAACAAGGTCTTGTCAAAATCACAAAAAAGTTTTATTTAAGCAATGGAACATTTATACATCTTAAAAATTAAAAAATCATAACACACGTATTTAAACTTAATATGTATCACTCGGCTTGCGTATATAAATTAAAATGAGAAGACTTTGGGTTCGCGAGGCGATGTCCGTCACGATTTATTTCCAAAATTCGACTAACTACTAAGTACATAAATTCTTAAAATGTAAGCTAGCCCTATGCTCTGAAACTGCTGACCCGGCGCCTCGTGCATGGAGTTGGGCAGCCGCTGCTTGGGTTGCAGTGCATTGCCCGTCGATTGTGGGCTGCTTCCGTCACAGTGCATTGCCCGCTGAATATGCTGACCATAGCACCGTCGCTGTGCAATATCCGCAGGTGACGCTGGCCTTGCATATTCCCATCCGGTTATGCGGGATCAGCCTGGCAACTTTTCTGTTGCTGGGTGACCGTGTTAACTCCTCCCTTGCTTAGATGAAGGACGTCCTCGGACTTTTTGAAACCGTCGATAATAACTTGAAGATCATGTTGGCGACGGACCCGCTGGCGTCTCTGATAGAGCTTGGAGATTAAAAAGCAGATGGCCAAAAAAGCGATCGCGGCCGTTTTACCAGTCCCTTTTCCATTTCACCAATGTATCGCAAGTTTTCCATATTTAATTTTTGCAGGTATGGTAGGCTCAATAATTCTTGATGACCCGTAATGTTAATGAGCGTTGATGCAGCTGGCGCTGGGTATTTCTTTACGTAGCTCTTTAGGTTGCGATATATGGTGTTGTTTACTTTAGCTTCTTCGTCGAATGTAACGAGAAATGTTCCGGTTACAAGTTGTCCGTTGATCGTAGCTGTTTCGTCGTTGAGAATAATAACGCCGTCATCGATGATTGTTAGCGGCTCGAGGTGGCTCGTGCGAGTCGAACAGTGTGCGTTGCCCCCTGAGTGCAGTTGTTGTGCGCACGTTGTGTAGGGCAATTCTCTGCAGAATGTTGTTGTAAGGGCAGAGGTGCAGTTTCCAATCGGCATCACTTTGTTACCGCAGTCAGCTATAATATCGCCATCGGCAAAATTAAGAATAGTGCCGTTGTGTTCAACAGGTTGCAAGATAATTTTTTTACATGCTATGTATGGCTTAGGATATTTTAATATAAAGTGTAAAAAGTTATTATCTAACAAAACCTTAATTTGAGCGACTTCCATTAGGTCAGTAACAGTAATATTTGTGGAATGTTCATTGACTAAGTTTTGTAAATCGTTTGAGTCTAAAATCGCTGGGTTTATTATTCCAATTTTCGCAAGTGTAACTGACAGCATCAAAGCTTCGAGCTCAGAAATAATTATTCTATTTCTTGATAGTAAATTTTCATATAAATTTTCTGTATTTATTTGTTTTGTTTTTGCGTTTTTTACCAAAATGTTTACCGCGTTTGTTAGGCTATTAATTTGCTCTTGGGTCTTTGTGTTTATATTTATTTGTCTGTTTTCTGATTCAATAAGCTCTTTCTGTGTAAATTTTACGTTCTCGAAGTCATCAAAATCCGGAGTACCGGCTACAATTTTTAAAGCGGTACCTAATATATTGATACTTCTTGCATGTCTATGGTGAATGTTTACTGTACCTATAAGAGTCCTAATGTGTCTTAAGTCTGAATCTAATATTTGTCTCATATGAGACTGGGGAAAATGAATTCTCATTTCCTCTGTTTCCGTTACTATTTCTGAAAATAGGGTTAAGTTACTTGAGTGCTCAAGATACTGGAATTCTTTCCAAATAGTTACATCCCCGTCTATAATCGGTATGTAACTTGACGTCGTGTAGTCGGTAATTTTTGCTGTTATGGATACGGCGAGAAGTAATATTGTCCAAAACCTAGTGTGTTGGAGAAAAAAGAAAAAAAAAAATTTATTTAGTTTACCTCAAATTATCCTTATGGACCACCCTCCCTTTTATTAAAACTGAGGTCCCCAAGTCTGATTCTACAATTTCTTCAGAATACAAATCTGAAAGTTTATTCCCCAATCGCTTATTAGACTTTACAAGGACTCTGTCTCCTACCTGAAAGTTTCTATCCTGTCTTGTTTTATTTAATCTTTCTAGTTGACTATTTTGTGCATTTAAAACTTTATCCCTAATTTCTGTGTTAAGCTCTATGGTTGACGAGTGTATTACGTCGATGGGTCTCTTATTCGTTACTGAATGAATGCTTTTGTTGTACTCTATAGTCGCGAGAAGTATTAATTCAACCGTGTCTTTAATACCTCTTTCGATTTTTAAGCACCGCGCAATTTCTGCCAGTGTACTGTGGAATCTTTCCACTTGTCCGTTTGACGTACTATGATGTGGCGGTGCATTAACGATTTGTATGTTAAATTGGTTACTTAGAAGGGTCTTAATTGTTTCGGATTTTATTGACGGCTCATTGTCGCAATATATTGTTTTTGTTCGTCGGTAGAAATTAATAAGCTGTAAAATCGCGGTTTGTACGTCTGCAATGGTTCTGGAAGCGATTGGTTGGACAATTGAAAATTTTGATAACTTGTCTACACAAGTAAGAAAGTATTTTTTATCTGTAGAAAATATGTCAATATGTAATAATTCTCCTGTATATGAGGGAATCGGTGTCTCTCCGAGGATCTGCTTTTGAGGATGTCGGTCATATTTTGCCTTCTGACAGGTTTTACAATTAGCGACGACCTCATTCGCCATATGAGTCATTTTGGGAAAAAAATAGTCTTGCATAATCTGTTTCACGTTTTCCTGGGCGGCTCTATGAGCCCTATTATGTTCTGACACCGTAATTTCTTTTTGTTCGTTTTTGTCAAAAATGTCATTCACCATGCGGTTCGTGTAACGGAATATGGTTGTCGGGAATGTTTCTACTAATTTATGTTGGATAAATGCCAGTACCGGAAGTTCGCATAAAATTGCGTTGACTACGTCTTTCTTGACCACATCGCATACTCTTTGTATAAGTGTTTCTCTATCCAAGAAATACAAGAGATGTCGAGTCTTTTCACCGAACATAATCACCGTTCTAACTGAGGCAGTTCCGCTTTCTTCTATTATTATTTGGTTCCGAAAGCAGTTGACCAGCTTGTCTGTTTTTTCGATAGTGTAGGTAAGTGACAACTCGCTATGTATTGTGGCAATATCTGACTGTGCATCCTCTTCCAATGAGTGGATGTGCTGTCGGGACAGCGCGTCAGCGACGTAATTCTCCTTTCCTGGCTTGTAAAAAATTTGGGCGTTGTGCTCGTCAATAAAAGCTTTCCACCGCTTAATTTTGGCGTTTGGATTGCGATCTGAGACGGCGAAAGTAAGTGGTTGATGGTCAGTGTAAATGTTCAAATTTTTGACTCCGTATAGGTAGTTCCTAAGGCTCTTTAGGGCCCATACAATTGCTAGCAACTCTCTTTCATTCGTTGCAAAGTTTAGTTCCCTGTCCTTTAAAGTTCGCGATATCATGGTTATAGGTTTTCCGTCCTGTGATAGAACTGCTCCCAAACCGAAAGACGAAGCATCTGTCGTCAAGTCGAACGCTCTTTTGTAATTTGGGTATAATAACATTACATTTTCGGACGCGAGAACATTCTTAAGCTTCTCGAATGCCTGGCGCTGATTTTGATCAAAGTTAACTGGTATTTTCTTTGATTGTCCAGCACCCACTTTGCCGTTATCACCTTTTAGGATGTCACTTATAGGTTTTGCAATAGACGCGAAGTCTTTAATAAAACACCTATAGTAACTTGCCAATCCAAGGAATGATCTGACATTAAATAGTGTGGTTGGTTGCACGTAGCTACGAATTGCATCTACTTTGTTTGGGCATGTTCTTATTCCTCCTCGTGAAACTACAAAACCTAAATACTCTACGCTTTCTTTAAAAAAATTAGATTTCTCACGCGCAACCCTCATATTGGCCTCATATAGTTTGTCCAATACCCATGCTATGTGTTTCACATGTTCGTGCATATTTTCCGAAAAAATAATTACGTCATCGACGTAGACATAGCATGATTTCCCTATTTGTTCTCTGAGCACATCGTCGATGGCTCTCTGAAAAATGCTGGGTGCATTCTTCAATCCAAAGGGAAGTCTACAAAATTCGTATTTTGCATTTCCTACTGAGAAGGCAGTTTTTTCCCTGTCATTTTCGGCGAGTAGTATCTGGTGAAAACCAGACTTCAAATCCAAAGTGGTAAAGTACTTTGCCTTGCCTAAATTGGCCAGGATAAAAACTACATTCGGAATAGGATATTTGTCGTCTACCGTCTTTAGATTAAGTTTTCTAAAGTCTATTACAAGGCGTTTTTTTGTATTTCCGTGTTCATCAGTCCCTTTCTTATCTACAACCCAAACCGGGTTGTTATATGGAGACCGAGATGGTCGGATTATGCCGTCTGGTAACATGACCTGTGTTTCTGTATTTACAAAGTCGGACACACCCATCGGGTATGGGTACAATTTTGAATATATTGGGTCTTCGTTCTCCGTCCGGATAGTACCAATGATATTAGTGTTGTAAGGGAGCGCCTCATTCGGCTCTGCAAATACAGCCGTGCGGTTTTCTAACATTGATTGGAATTTTTTCATAACTTCGTGGGGTACTTCTATGTCCTCAACTTTTGTAAAATTAACGTTTGCACATTTCAAAAATTTAATTTCTTCCGAATTGTTATTAGTTATTAACTTTTTATATTTTAGGTCAAGTAAGACGCCTGTTTTTTTAATAAGTCTAGTCCAATTATTCCGTCAAACGTTGTTAAGTTTGGTAATAAGAAGAATGTTGTAGTTGTGTTAAATAGGTTTAAGATGCATTTTTTGTTTATTGTGTTGTACCCATGGATCGATTTTACGGAAAATGGCTTATTTACGAAAATAACGTTTTTTAACTCTTTCATAGGTTTGATATAATTTTTGGAAGCTCCCGTGTCTATCAAAAGTTTGATTTTTCTCCCTGCGATATACCTTTCCATGAACGGGAGCAGGGAGTTATGCCTAAAAAATTTATTTCGTCATATTCTACGAGGTCATCATCTATGTCTTCTACTGCCTCCTCGGCTGTTGTAGGGTATTCGTCATCGTTTTCGTTAGATTGGTCATTGTCCAACGCTAAATGGTTTATTCTTTGGTGTTTTGGTCCTGTGTATCTCGCACTACTATTATTAGGTCTTTTATGTGCTGGTCCATGGCTACTGTAAGGGTTGGGTTGAACATTTTGTTGATTGGTCTGCCACTGATTGCTTTGGGTTTGTCTATGAAACAGTTGATTTTGAGTTGATTGTCTAGAACGAGATGAACCATCAACATCCATTGGCTGGACTGGATCCTGTCTGAGTGGCTGTCTTGGTCTTTTATTAAAATGGGGGTTTTTACCCTCCAGGTTAGGTCTAGAATCTGTTATTGTATTTCTTTCTCTGTCCTGTTGTCTCTGTTCGGACCTATGGAATTTTTCCTCCGTGCTACGAGCGAAACTACTTGCGAACATATATCGCTCGTGATTAGCCTCTACTTCTTGTGCTAAGGCTAGAGCGGAAGGAAGATCGGATGGTCTAGCCGAAAAAAGAACATCGCTTAGCGATTTTTTTGTTCCCGAAATAAATACGCGAAGCGCATCTGCTCTATATTTTTCGTTCATTGTCGCTGCTACGGTATTGTCGTAGGTCATAATTGTCTTGTTTATAAGCAGAGTCAGCTTTTTCTCTACTTCGTCATAGTATTGCAAGAGAGTCATGTTTCCCTGGCGAAGCGTTGACATCTCCTGTTCTATTAAGTATACCGGTCGTTTGTCTGCGTATGTAAAGTCTAGCCGGTTTATTATGGCTTTGAAGTTCAGAGGTGTGTCGAAGGACGAAAGAACCATATCGGCTGAACCTTTTATTTTATTTCTTAGTATTCCTAGTGCTTGGTAGTGTTTGGAACTGCCGTCGTATTTTTCGTACACTTTATATGCTGTGTGGGCCGCTTTTCTCCATGAAACGTACGTCTCATTTTTACCCTCAAAGTCCAGCAGGGACTTCATAATATCTAAGGTCTCACTACACGAAACACTTATTCTGATTTCGGCATCTTTATAAGTTTCTACTTCTGGTGTGCTGATATTTACACCACCTAAGCGCTTCTGAACGTCTAGTAATTTTTGTTCGAAACTTCTTTCCTGTATGGCGAGTGCGCTTGCAACTGCGCCTTCTACAATGGCTTTTAACTGCTCGTTGGTCATTGCCATACTTGAACTGTTTGGATTTTCCTGCAAATCTTCCGTACTTCTGAGTTTTCGGAATTCGTTTAACAAGTCTTCTATTTCACTATCACTCATGTGTTTTCTTTAGCGTAAAGAGCAAAGATTTTGGTTTTTTTTGTATTTAATTTTTTTCTCGAAAATTTTTATGAAATTTTGTCTGAGCTTGCGCCTTTTTATTTTGTCTGAGACTCTTGGAATATGTTATAAAGATTATTGTTTTATTTGTAAGTTTCTGGATCACGTTTTTTTTATATTTCGAGTAAGAATAGTCAAGAAAAAATATCAATGAACACTCCACTTACATGGTCTTAATTTTAATTTAAATTAAAAATGTTGTGGCTGCTGCTGGTGCTGATGTTCCTGGTATGGCGACGTTGGCGTATAATGTAAATTTTTTTTATGCTGATGCTGCTGCTGTTGGTTTGGGGTTTTGTTTTTTTTATTTTTTATTTATATATTTTTTTTTTTTAAAAAACTGATTGCGTTTTTTTTTTTTTTTAAAAAAAGTTTTTAAACTGAACGTATCGAGGGTCTTACGAACGCGTTTTAAGTTTTTAATTGAACGACGGATCGAGGGTCTTACGAACGCGTTGGGTGCCAATTAAAATGAGAAGACTTTGGGTTCGCGAGGCGATGTCCGTCACGATTTATTTCCAAAATTCGACTAACTACTAAGTACATAAATTCTTAAAATGTAAGCTAGCCCTATGCTCTGAAACTGCTGACGCGGCGCCTCGTGCATGGAGTTGGGCAGCCGCTGCTTGGGTTGCAGTGCATTGCCCGTCGATTGTGGGCTGCTTCCGTCACAGTGCATTGCCCGCTGAATATGCTGACCATAGCACCGTCGCTGTGCAATATCCGCAGGTGACGCTGGCCTTGCATATTCCCATCCGGTTATGCGGGATCAGCCTGGCAACTTTTCTGTTGCTGGGTGACCGTGTTAACTTATATAACAATATGGAATGTCATTTTCGTTGTGTACGCCGTGAACTTTCGCCATCGTCTGCACATATCATCGTGAACTTCCCAAGATCCCGTTACTCTTCGGCAATATGAAATATAATGTCCGATTCCAGATCCTTGTGCCGGGACGTATTCAATGGCACCGCTCAGAATGTATTTTCTATTCTGTATTTTTATTTCCTGTGGTATCTGGAGTAAGGTTGCAGATCCTGTTGAGCCCGCTGAGGTTTTTTGATGGAACGCACTATCCGTCGCAAATTCTATGTCTATTATGACATGAGGTCCTGGATCTCTTTCAAGGATCTCTTCTCCGTAGCATCTTCTGCATATATCTTCGGATTCTTCGAAAAACTCGCCAACAAAGGTGAGCAACGCCTTGGCAACACCGAGATTCTTGACCATTTCTGAATCCATTAGCTCAATCCGTTGGTGTACGGATGTGTGGCTGGCATCGTGTTAGTAACAATTTATGTTTTGCAGAATAAATAAAATCAAAAATGTTCACAAATTTCACTTTTTTTTTGCAACACTGTCCGTATTTAGTCACTGTTCACTAAAAAAATTTAAAGGTTTAAGTAATGAATGTATATTTTACTTAAAATAAATATACTTTTTTTTAAATCCTTCGCGTCGAAATGAATATTATATATTACGCACCTATGAATTCAGAAAACTCTTCTTAATTAAATAAAAAAAATTTGAACCAAGAGGGTAAATTCTTTTCTTACAATATTTTCCTTTAAGTCAAAATAATAGTTTAGTAATAGTCTTAAGCCTATTTTTTGTTTTTGTATTTTTTTTTAAAGAAATCAAAACTAAAAAAAACTAATTTTATTATATTTAATATTGAAAATATATATATCGATATAGATAAAGATATATATATATATATATATATCGATATAGATATATAGAGATATAGATATATGTCGATATAAAAATAATTTTTAGAAATACAAGGATAAGTCTTTAAAAAGACTTTATTCTTATATTTTTAAAAAGTAAGATAAAAAAATCAAATAAATAAATATATGGGGTATACTTGCAGTTTTCGCAGTTGTAGTATGGGAAACTCCTTTTTGGAGTTGCATTTTAAAAATGCAACTTGAAAAATTCGTAAGTCTTTTAATTAAAATTCACAAAGATGCGCAAAATAAAACACAAAGACACAGAAAATATTAGATTAACTAAAAAATTCAGATTTTTAAAAAAATTCTCGACAAATATTATATTAAAATTTTTATAAAAAAAATGTAAAAAAGAAGAAGATTTTAAATGACTGTAAACAAAATTTAATTTTAATATAAAATTTTAAAATCAAACTTGAAAAATTGCAAGTCTTTAAAAAGACTATAAACAAAATTTAAAAGGATGCGCAAAATAAAACACAACGACACGGAATATCCTACAATTTCGTGCAACGCCACTTCACTTCAATTTTTTGTGAAACCTTGTGAATAGTCACAACACTGATCACAATTGTGCACCAACACTTATGACACGGCACGAAATTCTGGTTTTCAGTTAATTTCAAAATTACACTTTTATAGCAAATCAAACTTGAAAATTTTGCAAGTCTTAAAAAAGACTATCAACAAAACTCACAAGAATGTACAAAACACACAGACACAGAATTTCGTGCAATGCCACTTCGCTTAATTCACTTTAAACAAAACAATGCTAGTACTGTACTGTTAATCAAATATCGCGCACAACTTTTCACTTCACTTTTTCACACAAAAATAGACTAATTCTGAAGTGTGGGTGTCGTTTTTTATACCTAATATGAGATTCGAGGAGGAGAGCGAATTTTGAAATTGAGACAAGTGTTTCAGGTTTAAAATTGGCGCAGGTTGCGGAAAATACCTGATAGGTTAAAAACCCTAAAAAGTGTCATAAAAAATGTGCACCCTTTCGCACAGGTACTAACATATTCAAACCCTAGAATCGAACAAACCATTCATTGTTAGAAATATTTTTAGTACTACCTGCTTACATCTGACCCCCATACCGCACGTACTATATTTAGAAATTAGGCAATCGTTTTAAAAACATTTTTAAATTAAATTTTAAGAGGTGGGCAAACGTTTATTTTCATAAAAATTAAGTTTTAAGGGGTGGGCAGTGAATATTTTTTAGTTTTAAGAGGTGGGCAAACGTTTATTTTCATAAATATTTAGTTTTAAGGGATGGGCACTGAATATTTTTTAGATTTAAGAGGTGGGCAAACGTTTTTTTCCAAAAAAATTTAGTTTTAAGGGGTGGGCAGTGAATATTTTTTAGTTTTAAGAGGTGGGCAAACGTTTATTTTCATAAATATTTAGTTTTAAGGGGTGGGCAGTGAATATTTTTTAGTTTTAAGAGGTGAGCAAACGTTTATTTCCAAAAAAATTAAGTTTTAAGGGGTGGGCAGTGAATATTTTTTAGTTTTAAGAGGTGGGCAAACGTTTATTTTCATAAAAATTAAGTTTTAAGGGGTGGGCAGTGAATATTTTTTAGTTTTAAGAGGTGGGCAAACGTTTTTTCCAAAAAATTTAGTTTTAAGGGGTGGGCAGTGAATATTTTTTAGTTTTAAGAGGTGGGCAAACGTTTATTTTCATAAAAATTAAGTTTTAAGGGGTGGGCAGTGAATATTTTTTAGTTTTAAGAGGTGGGCAAACGTTTATTTCCAAAAAAATTAAGTTTTAAGGGGTGGGCAGTGAATATTTTTTAGTTTTAAGAGGTGGGCAAACGTTTATTTTCATAAATATTTAGTTTTAAGGGGTGGGCAGTGAATATTTTTTAGTTTTAAGAGGTGGGCAAACGTTTATTTTCATAAATATTTAGTTTTAAAGGGTGGGCAGTGAATATTTTTTAGTTTTAAGAGGTGGGCAAACGTTTATTTTCATAAATATTTAGTTTTAAGGGATGGGCACTGAATATTTTTTAGTTTTAAGAGGTGGGCAAACGTTTATTTCCAAAAAAATTTAGTTTTAAGGGGTGGGCAGTGAATATTTTTTAGTTTTAAGAGGTGGGCAAACGTTTATTTCCAAAAAAATTAAGTTTTAAGGGGTGGGCAGTGAATATTTTTTAGTTTTAAGAGGTGGGCAAACGTTTATTTTCAAAAATATTTAGTTTTAAGGGATGGGCAGTCAATATTTTTTAGTTTTAAGAGGTGGGCAAACGTTTTTTTCCAAAAATATTCAGTTTTAAAGGGTGGGCAAACGATTTTTTCTTAAGGAAAAACTTATAATTAACATAACTTTTAAAGTATAAAATTTTTCAAAATTCTAAAAGGTGGGCAAACGTGGGCAAACGATTCTCTTACGATTAAAAACAAAAAATTGAATTCCAAAAATTTGTGACTTTCGAAATTTTTCGAAAATTTTCGAAATTTTATATCTCGAAAACTGGACGTGGGCAAAAAAAACTAATTGGTGGGCAAACATGGGCAAAAGATGGGCAAACGATTCCGCTTTAGAAATTTCAAAAATTTCATTTTTGTCAACCCAGCTTCTTTGAGCTCGTTATAGTCGGGTGCCCTGACTATCAGATACCCGTTACTCAGGTAAAGGGAGTGCAAGGGAGATGGAGATAGAAACTTTGATCACGCATAACTTTTTAACGAATGGTCCGATTTGAAAAATTTCTTCTACATTTCGATAGGTATTGATAAACACAAGAAAACTGCATTTTTACTTTTCCGAAATATTTAAATTTTTAAAATCGTATATAAGCGATTGTGGGCGTTAGAGGGGGCGTGACACTTTTTTAAAACAAACTTGCGCTGCGTAGGAACTCCTAGAATCTGCATGCAAAACGCCAATCTTCTAGCTTTTATAGTTTCCGAGATCTCAGCGTTCATACAGACAGACGGACATGGCTAGATCGACTCGGCTAGTGATCCTGATCAAGTATATACATACTTTATTGGGTCGGAAACGCTTCCTTCTAGCTGTTACATACTTTTGCACGAATACAATATACCCTTTTACTCTACGAGTAACGGGTATAACTATATCACTTGATTGTATATTTTGAACATTCTTCTTGATTTTAGGAAAGTTCCAGCTGCGTCTGTTTGCGATTTCAGCTGTTTGAGGCGAAAGAAGTTAAAAAGTCATGGTCCCAGAAATTGTGTATTTTGCAACCCTGGTAAAACCAGGATTTCTATTCATGGAAACCCTTTTCAATGATATTATTGATTGAAAAATACGGATTTTCTTGAAAAAATTTCTATTGTTTTGATTGGCAATTAGTTAGGTAATACATTGAAAAATTGAGTTTACCTGCGAGCTTAGGCCAATTATGCAGGTATACATGTACACTGTACATTGTACAGGTATGCAGAATCAATAATAGCGATATGTCTTCTGTTTTAGCAGGTGCATACGTGCAAGAGCAAGACCATCCAAAAGTATGGAGGATTGTCAGGACCGCACAAGGAAAAGAAAACTGGAAGATTCAACTGATGATTTAAACACTAAAAATGTCTCAGAAGCGCTTTCTTTAAAATATAAAAAGGACAATGAAAAAGTGAGAGCGCAGATTACACAATCGGTTGCTGATGCAAGTCCGCAGCGACTAATAAGGATTAAGGAAAGCTTTCCCACGCCACCGAGTAGACTTATTAAGAAGTATGGCTTGGAAGAGGCGAAAACCAATTTCCAGGATCTAATGGATCACACAGCAAAACGAATTCTGGAAAGTCTTCCTGAAAATGAGATGGAAAATCTTCCCGAAAAACTGACATTGATCATCTGGACAAAGCGTTTATAAACAAAGGATATCTTCCGATGACCCTACAGTCAATATGTTTATGGCATCCGTTGTTTCCTTGAGAATGAAATCTGATGAGTTTGAATATTGGAAGAACCCTCGCCCGTCATCAGTACATTATTGCCGACCAATTATGTTTCAATTCGCAAGGGAATCACCGGAACTGATAAAAGACACTGTGAATGACATTAAAGAACAAATTCACAAGATAAAACCCGTAAAACTGGAAATTAGTGAAGGAAAATATGTTAAATGTTACTATGAAATTCACCTGACCATGGTTGACGAAAAAGTCGTTAATAAATTGAATAGTCAACAAAGTCATGCCCAATCTGGAAAAGGACGCAAAAGAATTTTGGAAACTTGAACTATTCTACAGATGAGGAAAATTATGAATATGGAATTTCACCCTTACAAGTAGATTTCCCTATGTTTAAACACCGCAACTGCGTAGTAGGCGGTGTTAGTAGCACCGGCACCGCTTTTTAGGCGAGTAGACTAGTAGGGTCAAAATCAGGCACCGGTGCTGTTCTCTGGTTCCAATACTGCTGTTACTGTAACTGGCTGATTTCTGCTAGACTTCTTCCATTATATAACCGGATAACTTTCAATTTCTCTCTCTAAAAAGAGAAATTTCTCTCTAATTCGAGATTTGATAAAGACAGGGCCTAGTTTCGCATTAAAATTCTTACTAAAATTGATTTGCTGTATTTCGCACAAAGACTTCCTGTCCAACTTTATTGTTAAATTGTACTGCCGGGTACTGCGGGAGTCTCTTTTGCCCAGGCGCTAAGCTACAGCAACGACATTCAAACATACCACTCCAGGATTATTGGAGCAAACCCACTGGTAATCTCCAAGGGAAGGAAGCTTTACAATGCGATAATAGCTCCACGAAACAAGCTTGATTTTATTTCTCCGGGCAAAGTCGGTCTAAATGTCCTCTTAGAGCAAACCTGGCATTCACTATCCCTGAATAATATTATTATGCCACAAAAAACTGATGAAACATATCTAGTCCACCTGGATAGACCACTCACTTGGCGTAAACATATCGAAGCTAAGAGAAATCATTTGAAGTTTAAAGCTAGCAATCTACATTGGCTAATTAACGCCCGCTCGTTACTAAAATTAGATTACAAAATACTTTTGTATAAAGCAGTCATAAAACCAATTTAGACATATTTGTATAGTGCAGTCCTAAAACAAATTTGGACGTTAGGCTCCGAGCTATGGGAAAACGCATGCTAGGAGTCGTTGCTTTTAAAAAATTTCACAAGTTAGCTTTTTTTTATTTTTCTCAAAAACGGCTCTAATGATTTTCTTTAAAACTTTAAACTGTATAGCCCTTGAGATTCCTTAAATTTTGGTATATAACACATTACTGTAAAAATTCAAGTTTAAAAGTTATTAAGAAACGAAAATAGCCACTTTTGCCAGCTCATAACAATTAATGCTGCCCAAGGGCCGTTCATTTACAAGCCGAACAGATTTGGCCAAAAAAAAATGTTACATTTTTCATTTGCCTGAAACTTTTTTTACATGTTCTATTCAGAAAATGAGCAATCACGCTGCAATAGAAAATGCCTGTGAAGGGTAAAAGGCTGGAATAGTTTGCTAGGGCGGGCCGAATGAGAAAATATTAGAAAGTCTATTTAATGACGAGTGTAATAATTTTTCGTCACAAATGTTGATATCAGAACTTTTGTACGTTGAAGGTGCGATCGTCACTAGTTTTTTACCTCGTTAAGAGGTGTTTTTATTTGATAGTAAACATAGGTCGATTAAATCACTAATTAACAAAAAAGGGAGACACGCCCTATAACAATCGCATAATGCAAATGCATAAGAAATGAGTACGTTTGAATTCAACAATTAAGTAATTAGTTGTTGTTCACGTCTGAAATTGGGAAACAGATTGTTTCCAAACAGACAACGAATATAGCTTTCACACACATTAGAAGTTTAAGCGACGAAGCTTTGAAGTATGTTACAGCCTAGAAGTATGTAATGCTTAATTACAGATTCCTAGATGTGATATAAATAGAAGTTTCGACGCTCAGCTCACATCCTCTTCTCTGGCTGATGAGGTAGCGGTGACGCCCTATCGAAATCTGCAGATCCCAGAAAGTCCGAGGTTCACTCCTCAGCGAGTGCAAGTATGTTGAAATGCTAGACTGTTAGTTATAAATTACTCAAACTTCTAAAAAATGACCTCGAGTCCACTAAAGTACTCAATAGTAAACATAGGTCGATTAAATCACAAATTAAATAAATAAGTAAATAAACAAATAAATAAATAAATAAATAAATAAATCGAGTATTACTATAAAAGAGTAGATGTCGATTTGCGTCATGTTCCCCCAGCCCAAACCAAAAGACCCAAAATTCTGGAAAAAAATGGGTCTGAATCGTGTGTAAGAGGAGGTGTGCACTAAGAAAGGATTTTTTAAAACTCGGCTCCTAAGGACTCCCAGGACTCTCGAAAAATGCGAAATTGCTTGATTAAAACATCAACCATTTCCACAGTTTTCAACCAAACAAGTTGATATTTTTATTTTAAGCTTTATTTGTGGAAATCTTTGAAAGCCCAGAAGATGAGCCCCAACCGACTTCCGGTTGGGGCACTCAATTAATTTTTCCGCACCGATTATGCGATCGGATCCGTTTTTGGTTTAAAGTGTGGAACTATGCCATACAATTAGTAAGGTATTTTTATTTTTTTTTTGGGACCCACGGCTGATTTTATATGATTTTTTTTGTAAGATTGCGGGGATTGCGGGGGCTTTTTTGGCAGCACGTTGTTTTTGTTTTTTGTATGCTTTTGAACACAGCTCTCACAAAAACAACGTCAGCAGAAGCAGAGCGAGAGAGTAGAGAGCAGAGAGAGAGTCATTTGAAGCGAAGGAGATGTTTTTTTCTGGTTTGGAAACACCTGATCAACATTTGAATATTTGGATACTAGAACGTATTACCTAATTGACGCAATTCTAAGTCAAAGTGTGTAGCCAACCCGTAGAAAGCATAAAAAATTTTCATTTTGATTTAAAAAAAAATTAGAATGGTTTTCAAGGGAAAAACTTTCAGACGTCACATTTGAATGTAAGAAACGCAATGACACACACACACATCGACAAATTGGCATAAGTATGTAATGATTAAATTAGGATAAAATAACGGATCACCTAATGGATGCAATTCTAAATCAAAATGTGTATGTATCCCGTAAAATATTAAGGAGTTTTAGTTTCTGTGCTCTACTCGAAATCTGTAAAAAAAATTACAGAAACTATTGAGATCTACGTATACATACGTACACATGCATTTTTGTACTTTAAAACAGCGGTCGGCAGCGCCCTATTAAGTGAGCATAGGGTTTTGTTCTGCCCAGCCGCTGCTCGCTCACGTATACTGTAGAACAGCGGTCTGCACACACACTCTGATGATCTGCCCAGTGCAATTTACTCATACAAATATTAAACAAAACGTTATTGTATGTGTGTGCCGACCGCTGCTTTAAAACAATAAAATGCGTGCAATAATATATGCGTGCACAAATAACATTCCAATTTAAGAAAAGGTAGTATTCGCACAACGTTGATAATCTGGAAATTGTACTAGCCAAAACATACCCACAAAAATTAAAAAAATTGGTTTTAAATTGTGTTAAAGGCGGGGGGGAAATTGTTGGAAAATTGCGTCTCCAAAAGGCTCACACGTCGAATTACATCCACAGTTTTCACTAAAAAGAGTTGGAGCTTTATGTGCGTTTTTTTTTTAATTTTCCTAATTTCCGAAAGTATTTAACTCCATCTGTTGATCCCCAGCCGACATTGGGCCACTTCTTTTTTTTTTACCGATCCTGCGGGCGGATCCGTTTTTCGCTTAAACCATTTTGTCTTTAGCCATTCATATGTGTGTGTTATTTTTTATATATTATTTTTTAAGCTTTTAAGGTTTTTGGGGGTTAGATCTGTTCGAAAAAAAACAGTAAAAAAAATAGTAAGAGTTTTTCTCTGCATTCGCTTAGTTAACCAAAATGATAAATTTAGGCTACCAGATCGGTGGAGTTAAGGTGGGAATAAGGTGAGGTTAGTGCGGGGTTAAGTTGCGATTAAGGATGTATTAGATAGATTAGGGTAAAAGTAATGTAAAGAAAGAGTGAAAGTGAGAAAGGTAAGGTTCGTTTGGACTTTAGCGAGGATAAGGTGGGTCTAGGTGACAAACAAGTTTTAATAAGAAAAGGTGAAGTTAAAGTAAGTAAGTAAAGTAAGGAACATTTTTTTTGAGGTGAGACTAAAGTAAGGTCAGCTAAGAAGAGGAAAAACTTGTGTTAAGGTGAAAACAGCATTAAGGTGCTAAAAAAGTGTGCCAAGGGTGAGCATAAAATAGGTGGGGTTAAGGTGAAGTAATATAAGGGTTAATGCGGTGTTAAGGTAAGGTATGTTATGGTTACGAGGATATGTATAGAATATTAGTGCGTTCTAGGTGGGTTTACTGTTTAGCTAAGGTTAGGCGGGATTTTACTCGGATATTCTTTGCTAAAAGTAGCGGACAACGTCGCTTTGGGTATTGCTAGTAAATAAATAATAAATAAATAAATAAATAATTAAATAAATAAATAAATAAATAAATAAATAAATAAATAAATAAATAAATAAATAAATAAATAAATAAATAAATAAATAAATAAATAAATAAATAAATAAATAAATAAATAAATGGCCCAACGATACCAAGCACGTGCTTGTTACGCGCGGGACCCTTTATCAATTAGGGCAAAAATGCGAGTTCGCGAGGAAAATACATAAAACAATTAGAGACGGGACATATAAAAAATTATAAAGATTATGAACTAAGATTGAAGCAAATGAGATAAAATTTTAGTTTTTAATACAGGGATAGATGTAGAAGTGCAAATTAAATGATAAAGATTGTTATAATTATTACATAGAACACGAAAAGGCTCATGCAGAGTGAAATTTGATGTACATCGAGGCAAATTAAGAGGGTAATAATTTCGTGTTAGTCTAACGGGGAACATTAAAAGTTAAACGGTTTACCAGTTCTACAGAATCAATATCACCTCTTATAAGATTTTGCATAAAAATAGTACCAAGCATTATTCTACGGTTTTCAAGTGTAGGTAAATTAATCAATAGTAATCTACTTTGGTAGGAAGGTAGCCTTACGTTTTGATCCCAGTTCAAACTACGAAGAGCAAAAAGAAGAAATTTTTTTGTACCGACTCTATACGGTCAATGTGCACTCGGTATTGTGGGCTCCAAACCGAAGAACAATATTCCAATATAGGTCGGACAAGGGAGGTAAATAGTAATTTGGTTATATAAGGGTCGTCAAATTTTTTTGACCAACGCTTTATAAACCCAAAAACACTCATAGCTTTGTTGACAGTCAGCATTATGTGGCAGTCAAATTTAAGCTTCGGGTCCAGAAGAACGCCTAAATCATTTACTGAATATATACGGTCAAGTGGCAAGTTCTGAAGCAAATAACTTATAAACGTAGGAGTACCCCTATGAAAGGTCATTACGTTACATTTCAGGCAGTTCAAATTTAAGAGGTTATACTCACACCATACTTGAAAGTTATCAATGTCTGATTGTAAGCCGAAAACAGACTCAATATTATTGTATGTCAAACAAAGCTTAACATCATCAGCATACATTAGTACGCGAGAATTTGTTATGATAGAGGGAAGATCGTTAATAAACAAAGTAAACAGCAAAGGGCCTAGATGACTACCCTGGGGCACTCCAGATGTCACGCGGCTCATTTTAAAAACAGCGTTCTTAAATATAACCCTCTGAGTCCTCCCATTCAAATAACTTGAAATCCAAGTTAAAAGATTACATGGAAACCCAAGCAAGTCTAGTTTGAATAAAAGAAGAGAGTGGTTAACGGAGTCAAAGGCTTTACTGAAATCGGTATATATAACGTCGGTCTGCATTTTATTGTTAAATCCATTAATTACAATAGATGACAATTCAAGTAGGTTGGTGGTAGAGCCCTGCATGAATGGATTCAATGAATTATTTTGAATTTTTTTCATAAATGTGAATGAATTAATTTGAATTTTGAGTTTAATAGAATCGAATGAATGAATGAAAGGCATGAATTCAAAAATAACAACATTTTAAACAGAGGGCCTAGAATTAAATACACATAAAATTCAAAGATTACTTAGCTTCATTCGAATGAATTCATATGTTTCACTGTCATTAAGGAGACGCTCTCACGCTTGGTTTCTGGACCAACTTCTACCTCTGGTTCAACACAAGATCCATAAGAGATAACATAGCACTTATGTCTGACGTTATTAGATGTACTTCCATTAAACTTATATGCATTGAAACATTTCCTGCATGCTACCATATCATTTACTTCCTCTCCGCTATCATTTATAATTTTTGCAAAAATGTTCCAAACCTTACTGCGCCCTCTTTTGCTGCAAAATGAAAATTTTCCACTCATAAGCTTTTGCTTAACAATATCAGTCGTCAGTTCATTCTATTAAAAAAATTAACAAACAAATCTTTATACTTGCATCTGGTTCAAAAAGATAAGCAAAAATATATTCTTTTTCGATTAAAATTACTTACATTTTTGGTCGACATTTTTTCAATTTTTTTCAAAGAATTTTTCGTCTGGTTGTTTTCCGTAGGAAGCAAAAATAAATTCTGACAAATTTTTAAAATTCAGACAGGTCGACTAGATTGATTCATTCATTCATTCAATCAGAATGAATTTGAATGTCATTTAATTTCATTTCAAAAGGTTTTTTGAATTTTGAGTTAAATAAAAATTCAACTCAATTTAAATTCAGTTAAGTGAATTTATTATTGAATTGAATGAGTTCAAAATTTCATGGCACACTACGAAAATTAAAAATTGAATCCATTCATGCAGGGCTCTAGTTGGTGGTAGTCGATCTTCGCTTAACGAAACCATGCTGACACGGTGATATTAGCGAGGAACATAAATGTTGCAAATGAGAAGTGATAATACGTTCAAAGGCTTTTGGAATTGCCGACAATTTAGAAATACCTCTATAATTCTGGGCATCCACCTTCGCACCCTTTTTGTGGAGTGGAATAATGAAAGAGTCCTTCCAGATAGTTGGAAAAACTGATGATGAAATAGACAAATGAAAAAGTTTAAGAATCGGTTTACAAATGGTTGAGGCACAAAACTTAAGCACACACCCGGGGAGTCCATCAGGACTTGGAGAATAAGTTGGCGTTGTTGTTGTTAAATCTCTTAAGAGAGAACTTTCGGTAATTATAGGTGAAAAAATACAGTTTGCCCTATTTAAGGGATTACGGTAGTTTGATTCTGACCATGAAGAAGAGCTATAAGTAGTTTGGAAAAAGTCGGAAAATAAATCTGCAATTTCAGAGTCAGTCGAAGCCTCCATTGAGTTAAATCGAACCGATGAAGGCAAAGCTGATGACTTACGCTTTGCGTTGACAAAGTTATAAAACTGCTTCGGATCATTTGTAAATTCAAATTTACAACGATTTAAATACATGGAATAGCAATGACTGTTAAGAACATTAAAATCAGATCGAGCCACCACATATTTCGAAAAATCGGATGGCTTACCCGATTTTTTATACTTTTTATAAGTGTTTGATTTAAGATTTTTAAGTCGTTGAAGCGCATTTGTAAACCAAGGGGGCCTGTTCGGCTTTGGAGGAAGCCTATTAGGAACGCATTCATTAAAAAAAGTGTTTAGAACGCTATAGAACAGTTCAGTGGCACTTTCGATGTCCATACAGTTATAAAGATCTGTCCAATCGTACTGCGAAATCATTACGTTAAGTTTATTATAGTCACATTTCCGAAAGCATCTCATTTTAGTTGGAGAAACTAAAGGAGAGGTGGTATCAAGGTAGGGGAGGCAAATTGTCAATTCCATAGTTGGGTGGTATCGGTCTTCTGGTACCACAAGAGCGTCAATTCTAGATACTGTGACTTCAGACGGCTCTGAAACAAACACAAGATCTAATTGTCTATTTAATGAATTTCGTATAAAGCTAACTTGCTGTAACGATAATTCTAAAAGGCCATCCACAAAATCATGGGTGGATAAAGGTAAAGCGACAAGTGAGTCAGAAGGGGGGACCAAGATATATCAGGGAGATTAAAGTCACCCAAAACAATGAAAAGGTCTCTATTGGAAAAAAAGGATAGAATAGATTTAATAGCAGATAGATGTTGCTCATAAATTATAAGGTCAAAGCCAGGGGGAATATAGGAACATGTAATAAAGATAGATAAGGATTGGAGGGTAACTTTCACACAAACAAATTCAATGTCACTAGGGACATGAGAGTTAATTCTCTCAGAATTTAGGGTAGAAGTAACGGCAATTAGAACGCCGCCCCCCCTACGGGGAAGGCGATCAGTTCTGTAGGTATTAAAATTATTTGCAAGAATTTCAGAGTCTGTTATCTCTGGTTTCAGCCAAGTTTCTGTAAAAGCTAAGATATCGTCCGTAAATGCCGAGGAGTCAGCATAAAGCTTGGGTAGCTTCATGTTAAGTCCTCTAACATTTTGGTAAGCCAAGAATAAACTTTTCAGTTTTTTGGCACCGTGGAAGGCCTGTTATTTGTTCTCGGTTTATTAGGAACAAATTCTTTTATAACCAGATCATCATTAAGCCAGAAGCTTTCAGAAAGCAGTTCTTTAAACACATCAGTTGGGTCGACGTTCATTATCCTAATCGTCCAAAAGAGTTGGAAAGTATTAATTTATTTGATTTTTCAAGATTTTTTGATATTGTCAAAACGAAGCCTACTGCTAAGAATGTAATATCTTATTCTTATGGAAATAGTTATTTGCGCAAACGCAAGAAGCCCTATTTGTTAAATCACTTCAAGCCAAACCCAAAAATGCAACCGGAAAGCTATTACTATGGTCTTCTAATTTTGTTTAAGCCTTGGCGTAATATAGACGATCTAAAATGTGGCTTAGAAACATATTTGGATGCGTTTGCAATATGTAAAGATGAGTTGGTAGAAGCCATGCGTTACCACGATAAATAAGAATACGCGAAGAATTTGAAAATGACTTAGCAAGAGTAGCTGATGCCATGGAAAATGAAAATTCAAATCGAGATGATGATGAGTGTGAAAATATTGTTGGATTCGAAATATTGTTAGAAAACGAATTAAATGAAATGGATAATCTAGCTTTAAATGAGAAAAATGTATCAATTTCTGACGAGATTAATCTGCTTAACATTGATCAGAAGAGAATATTTGACGAAATTATCAATACTGTATCTGAATATTGTATAACATGGAAAGCTGAGATTGAAAATAAGACATTGAAAAATCCGAGACTATCTCCAAAAAATTTGTTACGTAAATTCGTTTCTGGAGTTGGAGGCACTGGAAAATCTTTTTTAATTAATGTACTAAGAAAATTTATTATAAAAGGCCTTGGAGAACAGGTCGTTGTGGCTGGTCCTACTGGAATTGCAGCTCGTAATGTAAATGGCCTAACTATACATAGATTGTTAAATTTGCCCGTTGAGCATGGAGGAATAGCCAAATATACGCAACTGAACAATGCAAAATTAAATTTAATGCGAGATAACCTTAAAAATATTTGCCTTATTATAATTGACGAAATTCCGATGGTTTCGAATGTTACATTACAATATATAAATTTACGATTATGCGAAATATTTGATACATTGGACCATCCAGATGGCTGGTTTGGAAGAATAAATATCTTATTTCTTGGAGATTTATTGCAATTAGACCCTGTGAACGAACCATCTCCATTTGTTAATATGACTAAAGAGAGATTTCAAAAACATTTTTCTGGTCTGCACCCTACTAATTTATGGGTCCAGTTATTTTCTTATGATGAGTTAACACAAAATGTTAGGCAACAATCAGATCAAGATTTTTCACAGACCTTAGCACATGTAAGGTTAGGCATTTTAGACGAGAAAGATTATGAGCTTTTATCTAAACGAGAAATAACATTAAATAGCGATACAGTTGAAGCATGTCTTTCCGAACTCATCGAATACATAAGAAAGCTGCCTGCACATACAATATGTTTATTTCCGACGAGGGAACAATGCTCAAAATTAAACGCGGGAATGTTGGAACAAATTCCTTCAGAAATAATATTTCTTAACGCTGAAGATTTAATTTAAGCAAAGACTGCCCTTCAAAAAGTAAAAGCAGCAAAATCTCTTGAAAAACTTAAAAGAAAAGGTAAATGCTCAGAAACAGCCAATTTAGCAGATACAATAGAAGTTAAAAAAGGTGCAAAAATAATGTTACTTCGAAATTTAGATGTTGCATCAGGATTGGTTAATGGAGCTATAGGGGTTATAAATAAGCTACATGAAGCAGTAAATATCGTGAACGCCCGCACTTATAAAACAGTTGGGAAGTTGTCTGTCCAATTCGAAGAAATTGAATATGAGATTGAACGTATCGAATCAAAATTTCAGCTTAATCAAAATGTTTTCATAACACGAAAACAATTTCCAATATGTTTAGCGTATGTAATAACCATTCATAAAAGCCAAGGGCTAACAATTACATCCGGAGTTGTTGATATTGGTGATAGCATATTCGCAAATGGTCAAACCTATGTTGCATTATCCCGTTTAAAAACACTTTCTGGCTTACATATTGTGAGGAGTCGTAAAACTCCCCACAAATCTCGAGGCAGGAGAGCCCCTAGCAACAGCGAAGGCAGCGAGAATGCGGCAGAGTCCAAAGGCATCCAGGTCCACCGGTAAATACTGGACCTTGGACCCGGCCAAAGCGGAGAGACCGTGAAATAACGGTGCCGCGCTGGACCTTGGACCCACGCCGCCAAAGGGCAATAAGGTCGAACGGTAAAGCCGTGGACTTTGAACCGGCGCAAAGAGGATGCACCGTGAATTAACGGGACATCTTGGACCTTGGACCCGATGCGTGCCGTGTGCAAAGGGAACTAACGGGACACCCTTGGACATTGGACCCTAGCGAGCCGTGTGCAAAAAGGGAAATAACGGGACCCCGCCGCTGCCTATAAAAGGGACGGCGCAGGCGCAGCTCGAGGCAGTCAGTGGAAGTTCGCGAGGAAGTCAGTTGGAGTACGCGCGGCAGCTCGATCCGTGAAGAGGCACGGGACGTGTCGGTCGGAAGTCGCGACCCTGACAGCCGGAGTACAGGAGGACAGACAACCAAGATACGCGAGCGAAAGTACAAGTGAGACAAGAGAACCAGATATCAAGATTCAAGTGCGAGGATTCAATCGAGTGCGTGACCGTGAGAGTACCGAGTAACCGAGTGCTCAACGCCCAGATCAAGATACCAGAGTCAAGACGCTAGGCCAAAGCTGAGACTGCAACGGTGAGATCCGTAGGACACAAGGATTGGAGTGGAGACGAGTGCAGGACAGGAGCAGAGTCGAGAGAAGGACGAGCTACCGGCAGGGTAAGCGCGGATCAAGAGTTTGTGCCAGGCGTCGGGGTTACGGTGAACTGACGATAAGGCTGAATCCTCGGATTTGACCTGTCGGGACATTTGTTTCTCAGGCTAGAGCCAGACCGACCCCAGGGAACACGACGAAACAGGTGATCCCAGGATCATTCTGGTCGGACCCGAAAGGAAGGTTGTGCAGACTTTTGAGTCCTACAAGCCGGGTGGAACTGGAGAGCCGCCGTTGGAGAACGACGCCGCAGGAGTCCACACGTAGCACGAAGGGATACGAGAGCAGCGACGCCGTCGAGGATCGCCGCCGAGAAACGCACGAAGTGAATCTTGAGCCGAGGAAGGCACGTCGCCGACCAGGCGAGCCGCAACAGCCAGCTGACGAAGACCCCAATTCCAGCGAAAAGAAAAACTTAATAAAGTTTTCCGATTTGTCCCAATCGGATATCACTGCATTTTCTTGGGTCACGGGCAGTCACGCAATACAAATTTGGTGGGACGAACACACAATATCTCTGAGCTAGTCGCGGCGTTTACGTAGCGATCCAACAGTTGAAAACAGTTCGTTACATCTGGCGCCCAACGTGATTGTCCGGACCAAGAGTGCAAGAAGGAGGCAAAGCAGAGCGGCAGACCCGAGGACAGAACTTGTTCGAATGAAGGGGGAAGACGATACTTGGCGTATCGTAAGATTCCGCCGCTGGAGCGCGAACACAAGAGGGCACGGCCCGCAGCTACAGTCGCCACCGATACCAGGTCCGCAGCCGACGGCAAGGGTGGGTGCGGTACACGCCGCCGGAGCAACACCGGCAACAGCAGCGGGACATGTGCCACTGCCACCACCACTGAAGCAACCGATAACGTGCGAACCGCAGACTGCTGCACCACTTGCAGTAGCTACAGCTACAAGTGCGTGTCAGAGTGGTTCATCAGGAGGTGTCATGAAGCTGGAATGCAAAGAAAAGCTGGCTTTAAAAACGGTAAAATAATTGGCAAGTTTACTCACCGGTGCTGCAATGTAAACATTGAACAGCTGATCGATAGGCACACGAACTGGAACGGAAAATGGCAACGTTAAACATCGATAACTGGAATTGGAGACATGGAAGTGGCAACGCCGCTCACCACGATCGATGAACGCGATGGTGAGTTGGAGCGGAGTTGCCAGACTGCGGAGAGAGAAATGGTGAATTTCGACGAGGGAGTGGCGCGGAAATTCAAAAATTCCGTCCGGAGGCGAGGATCAGCGACCAAGGAGGAAGAATCGGCAAAGCAAGGAAACAAGGAATAAGGAACAAGGAGCAGGATCATGGATGGCGCCGGGGGGTCTATACGCGAGGGTCGAGATGCCTATAGGACACGGCTGAGACTGGCATCGCTGCGATCCGACCGGTGGCCTACGGCAGGAGAAAGGCATCAGCGAGGGTTAGACGCGGTCTTCGAGATGCCTACAGGAAAAGGCTGAGATTGCACCGCTGCGTCCGGACTGATGGCCAACACAAGGAGTAGGGAACCAGGAGCTAGGGACAAGGAGCAAGGAGAGGACGAGGACTACAACGAGGAAGCTGAGAGACGTCGACGGAGTGCGCCGGGAGGAGAAAGCACCTTCTTCAACAAATTTCCGAAGAAAGGGGGAGATGTGAGGAGTCGTAAAACTCCCCACAAATCTCGAGGCAGGAGAGCCCCTAGCAACAGCGAAGGCAGCGAGAATGCGGCAGAGTCCAAAGGCATCCAGGTCCACCGGTAAATACTGGACCTTGGACCCGGCCAAAGCGGAGAGACCGTGAAATAACGGTGCCGCGCTAGACCTTGGACCCACGCCGCCAAAAGGCAATAAGGTCGAACGGTAAAGCCGTGGACTTTGAACCGGCGCAAAGAGGATGCACCGTGAATTAACGGGACATCTTGGACCTTGGACCCGATGCGTGCCGTGTGCAAAGGGAACTAACGGGACACCCTTGGACATTGGACCCTAGCGAGCCGTGTGCAAAAAGGGAAATAACGGGACCCCGCCGCAGCCTATAAAAGGGACGGCGCAGGCGCAGCTCGAGGCAGTCAGTGGAAGTTCGCGAGGAAGTCAGTTGGAGTACGCGCGGCAGCTCGATCCGTGAAGAGGCACGGGACGTGTCGGTCGGAAGTCGCGACCCTGACAGCCGGAGTACAGGAGGACAGACAACCAAGATACGCGAGCGAAAGTACAAGTGAGACAAGAGAACCAGATATCAAGATTTAAGTGCGAGGATTCAATCGAGTGCGTGACCGTGAGAGTACCGAGTAACCGAGTGCTCAACGCCCAGATCAAGATACCAGAGTCAAGAAGCTAGGCCAAAGCTGAGACTGCAACGGTGAGATTCGTAGGACACAAGGATTGGAGTGGAGACGAGTGCAGGACAGGAGCAGAGTCGAGAGAAGGACGAGCTACCGGCAGGGTAAGCGCGGATCAAGAGTTTTTGCCAGGCGTCGGGGTTACGGTGAACTGACGATAAGGCTGAATCCTCGGATTTGACCTGTCGGGACATTTGTTTCTCAGGCTAGAGCCAGACCGACCCCAGGGAACACGACGAAAAAGGTGATCCCAGGATCACTCTGGTCGGACCCGAAAGGAAGGTTGTGCAGACTTTTGAGTCCTACAAGCCGGGTGGAACTGGAGAGCCGCCGTTGGAGAACGACGCCGCAGGAGTCCACACAAAGTGAATCTTGAGCCGAGGAAGGCACGTCGCCGACCAGGCGAGCCGCAACAGCCAGCTGACGAAGAGCCCAATTCCAGCGAAAAGAAAAACTTAATAAAGTTTTCCGATTTGTCCCAATCGGATATCACTGCATTTTCTTGGGTCACGGGCAGTCACGCAATACAAATTTGGTGGGACGAACACACAATATCTCTGAGCTATTCGCGGCGTTTACGTAGCGATCCAACAGTTGAAAACAGTTCGTTACAATATTCTTAATCTTAATCTGAAAAGTATTAAAACCAATAATGGGGCCATAATAAAATACAATAGATTAAGAAGTTTATATAAAAAAGATCTGCTACATCTTGTTGGTAATAATAAAAAAAATATAAATATTTCTGATAGAAACATATATTTGAGATAAAAAACAAGAAAGGAAGCTAGCTTCGGCCAGCCGAAGCTTATATACCCTTGCAGATAAAAGAAATACCTTTTTAAGTTGTCAGAAATCAATACGCCTACTTCCTGCAAAGTTACAATGAATTTTCTTATATTTGTTTGATTATTCGTATGGGAGCCTTAAGATATAGTGGTCCGATCCGACATATGTACTACCTGCAATAGAAAGAAGACTTTTGGGAAAGTTTCATTGCGATAGCTTTAAAACTGAGAGACTAGTTCGCATAGAAACGGACAGACGGACAGACGGACATGGCTAGATGGACTCGGCTATTGGTGCTGATCAAGAATATATATACTTTATGTGGTCGGAAACGTCTCCTTCACTGCGTTACAAAGCTGACTAAAATTATAATACCCTCTACAAGGGTATAACAACGGCTTTTATTGAGCAATCTGTACTAGAAAACGAAAAACCAAAGTTACCAGCAAAAAGAACTGTAATACAGCTATCTTATACAATATACGTGGTATGGAAAATCCAAATAATGCTTGTTATGCGAACTCGGCTTTCCAGTGCCTTATAAATATTAGGTTAATTAAGGAATCAGTATTAAATGATCAAAATGATAACATTTTAAAGGCACCATTTTTAGATTACACAAACCCTTTATTAATGGGAAAAAATGTAAACATTACTGATTTACGTTCAAAAATTTTTAATAATATTGAACAACAAGACAGTGGAGACTTTTTGCGACAGATATTAGAATGTTCTTCCTTGGAACAAATTAAACCATTATTTATACATAAGCATGTTGAAGTACTCTACAAATGTCTGAAAACTTAATTGCTCAACTTTATATTCCCGAAAATAGAAAATGTACAATAAATGAATTAATAAGCTTTAACTATGGTTCATGGCGAAATATTGAAAGTAGTTCGTGTACGCATTGCGGAAATCATTTACAAAGTCAGTCCGTTATTGAAAATTCAGGACGGGTACTTGTGTTCTCACTCTGTTTAGTCGATCAATCGTTTATGAAAACAACCAATTTTAATTTAAGAAGTACATCACATAGTGAGCTAAGATTTGAAAATAAAATATATCGTTTATCAAGTGCAATATTTCATCACGGTCACGGATTTAATGAAGGACATTTTACATCCATGTTACGAAAAGATGGAAATTTTTACAAAGCCGATGATGCAACAGTATATAAATCTTCATGGCCCCGTAATAGCAAAGATCTTTACATACTTTTTTACGAGGAGAAATAATGTTTTTATTTGATGATATATAATAACAAGGAAGTAAACAAATTAATAAAAGGTATTGCACACAATTTTTAAAATTTTTGGTTGGCAAAAATCCCCGTACTGAACCCTCCTCGAGGGTGCCGACTGGTAATGACGCTACAGTGCCTAATCTTAGGTGGCGTTCAGCTAAGATTAGGGGTCAGAACTGTGTGCTCTGGTTTTTTCAATGGCCAAGCCATATGGGGACGACTCCTAGTAATGGTATTGGGGTACTTTGACTATGGTCAAAACAAAAACTTCTGATATCAAACAAAAACACCTCTTAACGAGGTATAAAAAATAGTGACGATCGCACCTTCAACGTACAAAAGTTTTGATAGTTGTGACGAAAAATGATTTTAGATGCGACTAAATAAGTACGCTACCTAAAATTTATTCATTCGGCACGCTACAACAGAAAACTTTCGTGTAGATATTAAATATTTGCTAAAGCGGGCCGAACGAGTAAATTTTAGGTAGCGTACTTATTTAGTCGCATCTAAAATCATTTCTCGTCACAAAAGTTGATATCAGAACTTTTGTACGTTGAAGGTGCGATCGTCACTATTTTTATACCTCGTTATACCCTTGCAGAGGGTATTATGATTTCAGTCAGAAGTTTGCAACGCAGTGAAGGAGACGTTTCCGACCCCATAAAGTATATATATTCTTGATCAGCATCACTAGACGAGTCGATCTAGCCATGTCCGTCTGTCCGTCTGTCCGTCGGTCCGTCTGTCCATCTGTCCGTCTGTTTCTACGCAAACTAGTCTCTCAGTTTTAAAGCTATCGGGCTAAAACTTTCCCAAAAGTCTTATATCTATTGCAGGTAGTATATAAGTCGGAACGAGCCGGATCGGACAACTATATCATATAGCTCCCATAGAAATAGTCGGGAAAAAAATGTAAAAAAAATTATATCTTGGGTGTTTTTGAACATATCACCTCCTACTTTTGGAAATACCATTTTGTATCTAATTCTGAATTTCGAATAAATTTTTATCAAAATCGGACGACTATATCATATAGCTGCCATAGGAACGATAAAATAATTAATGGGAATATAATAGGAAATAAATTATTGCTTCGTTGGTTTTTATTGTATTCTCTTCTACTCTGGGATGTGACTCTTTTTAAATGTTTTCGAATTTCGATTTTAATTTTATCAATATCGAACTACTACATCATATAGCTGCCATAGGAACGATCAAAAAATTAATGTGAAATAATAGGAAATTTAACATTTTTGCGTTTTGTAAATTAATAGAATGATCTGCAAGGGTATATAAGCTTCGGCTTGCCGAAGCTAGCTTCCTTTCTTGTTAAGAGGTGTTTTTGTTTGATTTGTTATATTTGGAAACATCCCACGTTATGCTGCTTGAGCATCTGTTGCCAGTAGTTGGTGGAGCTCCAAATAAAGATCGGGTGGCGGCAAACAAGTGCGTCAGAAACTGTACCCGGGAGTCCAGACGGCAGAAAGCAAAAGGATCTGCTGCAGAAGGCGTTCATATGTATCGATCTGAACAGGCATTAAAATATTTCTCTGACACGACCCGCGACAGCAGTAACTGCAGCTTCTGCGGCGTCACGTCAGTGAACAGAATCCGAGCCGGGGCCGAAACGCCTACGACGACATTGTGCACAAGAAGGAGGAAAATGTGCCCTTTTCCAGCAGTCGCCTCTCAACGTGTGTCACTTGAATATGGAATGGCCATCTATTGTCGAAGCAGATTTTGTACCTGCGCTCAAACATGTGCCCATGTGCCTGCGCTGCAACGACCAACGGGCCATTCCATTGAATAAACTTGCTGCTACTACCCTTTATGCGCTTATATCATCCTCGAAATACTGAACTATTGCCAGATCATTTGGCATATCAAAAAATCAAAATAACACGAAATAAAGTTCAATAAAAATCTGTAAGTAATTCAATATCAACAAGAAATGTTTTTAATTTACTCGCTTCTTATCAGTTTCAGGAACAGAAAAATTATCATGCCTGGTTAATACTGCTGAAAAATACCACAAATTTGACTTCGCAGCCCTGTAACGCGACAATTTTCGGCCCTCCCTTCCCCACCCCTTGCCTACAAGTTTTGTATGGGATTTGGGCGCGTTCAACGGTAAATGGATGCAAACGCGACGCGTCCATAATGAGCAGAGGGCATTATTTCTTATTGGCGCGTTTTTTGAAAACCTTTGTGTAAACAACCTTTTTAGAAGATCCTCCAGGAGCGAGAATCAGAAGGCTACTGGCAGAGCTATATAATAAATGAATGTAATCTAAGTAAAAGTAGTGAATTTTTAGATTTTCTATCAGTTACAATGTTATCAATGCAATTTAAATTTGCGCACAAATATGTATACTTGTTTGTAAATTGGAATTTGTTGTTTTCAAATTTCTTGTTTTGAAAGAAAGAAAAACATATGTACACACAAGAAAAAAAGAGCGAAGTAATTATTAATTTTAAGCTCAACAAATTTTGCATTGGCTGAAAGGAAATTAATAATTTTATTTATATTTAAGTACATTATCTACTTTTAAGTAGAAACATACACACACATTGTGTGTATGTATTGTATTGTGCATGTATTGTACATATAAGAAAATCAAAACATATGTACATTTAAATATACATTTGTACACACGTATTTGGTCAAAACTTCGAATCTAAAGATTAATAATTAACTTGGAAACATTTTGGCGATTGTGGGCGTTAGAGGGGGCGTGGCACCTTTTTGAAATAAACTTGCGCTGCGTAGGAACTCCTAAAATCTGCTTGCAAAATGCCAGTCCTCTAGCTTCTATAGTTTCCGAAATCTCAGCGTTCATCCAGACAGACAGACGGACATGACTAGATCGACTCGGCTAGTGACCCTGATCAAGAATATATATACTTTATAGGGTCGGGAATGCTTCCTTCTAGTTGTTACATACTTTTCCGCGAATACAATATACCCTTTTACTCTACGAGTAACGGGTATAAATATATCATAATATAGTTGTTATACTTTCCGAAAACGTGTTTTGCGTTCCAGCTGCGTCTGCTTACGATTTCAGCTGTTTGAGGCAAAAGAAGTTAAAAAGACGTTCTTCCAGTTGTTGTATTTCAGTGCATCCATGGTAAAATCAAGACTTTTTTCAGGAAATCCGTTACTGGGTTCTTATTTTTTAAGAAATATAAGTTTTATTTTATTTTCTTAAATGTTTGAACTGAAAATTAGTTTGATTTTAACGATAAAAAACAAAAAAAATTTTAATATATTTTTAGATTTAACAAAAAAAAATGTTTTTACAATTTTTTTTTTTTTAATTTAATTTTGAAAAATTAAGGGGGGAGATACACATAGAACTAAAATTTGTTCATGTTTTTCTTGATTTTTTTAAACCAATAAGGGATTGTGCTGGGATTTCGCAACTTGGCATGTTGATTACATTGTTCTTATATAATTTTAACCAATTTTAATTTTTTTTTTTAATCTTTCAAAATAGCGGCCGTGGGAATTTTTGTCAGGCTATATTAATTTTATTTTTATGAAACCAAATTTATTTTGTTAAGAAATAATGTAGAAACCGTCTGAACCTAACTTTCATATAATATCTCAAAAACTCTGGTTATGGCACTCTTTTAAAGTCAAATATCATTTTTTTTCATATTTTTTTTGTTTTTGCTTAACAAAAAATACATAAACGTACAATATTCTACATTAAGTAGGTTCAGACAGTCGGCAATTTTATTACAGACAATTCTGTAAAAGCAGCATGATGATCGAAGCATTACTTTTTGAGATACACGACCCGCAGCTCAGGAAAACATGGTTTCGAGAAAAACGCATTCAAAGTGATGAAATATATCTACTGCACAAGGAAGGTGGGTGCCGTCATCCTGGTATAAATTCCAAAATAGTTCGAATTTCTTCGTGAAACTTTCATGGCACATTCTTAAAGTATTATTCTACCAATTTAAGAAATAAAAAAAAATTGAATTTGTTTTTGTTCTATATGTATCTCCCCCCTTAAAGCATTAAAAGAGAAACAAAAAATAACAAACCATTTTTTTTTTTAATTTTTTCTGTCGGGTTGGCTACACTTTGACTTAGAATTGGGTCAATTAGATAATCCGTTCTGGATACATAAATTTTGACTTTGCCGGTTTGTAAGTACTCCACTGCCACGCCCACCTCCTGTCTCAAACACTCATTTTAAAGGTAGAACAATTATCTATCAAATGCCGTTTACATCATTCGATTATCTCTATTGGTTCAAAAGTTATGATTTATTACCAAAAAAAAGGCAAAAAGCGCCACTGTGCGACGTCTCTGCTGCTCGCGATGTAATTGACTGCATCTTCTTCTTCTCTCAAACAGTTGGAAAGCGCTGCTCTCCCGCTGAAGACTTCTGGCTATTTTGCGGTTTGTCGTAAATTTGGCTTATGGCGTTGAAATTTGTAATTTTTTTTCCAGGTTTCTGGACGGCCAAACATAATCAAAAACAAAAGAGAACGCTAGTCGGGTTGGTGTCCCGACTATCAGATACCCGTTACTCAGCTAACGGGAGTGCGAGGGATACGGATATCTAAAACTTTGATCGATATGTCGATATTCGATTTTGATATGTATTGACAAACACAATAAAACTGCATTTTTCTACTTTTCCAAAATCTTAAAGGTGTTGGCGGCAAAAAAAATTTTCTTTGAAAATCTTGAAAAAATGATTTTCTTTTTTTGTGATCTAGAGGTCCAACTCTACCTATAACTATCATTGTCCTTCTTTGTGTATTTTGGCTGTAAACTGGTGTTATTTACGGTCCCTGTTTATTACTGAGTAAATTGGAAGTAAAATATTTATAAAGTAAGGGCTAACCTAGTTCAGTCGGGTAGCAGTAGATTTAATTTTAAATTTATAATAATAATTAAATAATATTAAAATATGAATATAAAAACTTACTTTGACGTAAATCTGTAGCAAATATATGCCGGGCTGCTATTAATAGTTCTTTCCTGAGATGAGCAGCTTCCTTGGGACAGTTTCTCATCAAGTTAAGCATACCGCTGGTTACAGATAAAGAGCTGGCAATAACTACTTCCTAAAATAAAAAGGAAACAAAAATAAGAATAGTTTGTGCTATATTTCAATACTCACAAAAACTCTTTTTATAAAATAATAATAAATTTAAGCGTTTTCTCGCTCCCCATTTCAAATTATTTAAATTTTTCATTTAACATATTCGGAATTATTGTGACCAGAGGATGTCATGAAGGACAAATAGTTAAATCCATTTGATTTCGGCGCTCTTTTAAAGCTGGCGGCTTTTGCAGCACCAGCAGCAGTGTTGAACACGCGGCGACGGCGCCATCTAACGCACGGCATTGGTACAACAGCCCATGCAAGGCATAAATGTGGGCGCTAGCCAGGTTTTAGCGTTAAGGGCGTTTGTGGGCGTTTGTGGGGGTTTGTGGACCCTATAAAGGATATATATTCTTGATCAGGGTCACTAGCCGTCTCGATAAAGCCATGTCCGTCTGTCTGTCTGTCCGTATGAAAGTTCGGATTACCCACACATGTTCTTGGGCTTCCTACGCATCGAAAGTTTACTTCAGCCGAGCCCCCTCTAACGCCCACAATCGCCCACACCTTTAAAGATTTCGGAAAAGTAAGCAAGAAAAGAAGCTAGCTTGAAGATCCTTCCTATAAATTTACATTTCGAAAAATGTTAAATTTCCTATTATTTCTCATCAATTTTTCGATCGTTCCCATGACAGCTATATGATATAGTAGTTCGATATTCATAAAATTAAATTCGAAATTCGGAAATATTTAAAAAGAGTCATATCCCAGAGTAGAAGAAAATACAATACAAACCAACGAAGCAATAATTTATTTGCTATTCTATTCCCATAATTTTCCGATCGTTCCTATGGCAGCTAAATGATATAGTCCTCCGATTTTGATAAAATTTAATTCGAAATTCAGAATTAGATAAAAAATGGTATTTCCAAAAGTAGGAGGTTATATGTTAGAAAACACCCAGGATATAATTTTATTTTTTATATTTTTTTTTCGATTATTCCTATGGGAGCTATATGATATAGTTGTCCGATCCGGCTCGTTCCGATATATATACTACCTGCAAACAAAAGACGACTTTTGGGAAAGTTTTAGCCCAATAGCTTTAAAACTGAGAGACTAGTTTGCGTAGAAACGGACAGACAGACGAACGGACAGCCGGATAGACGGACATGGCTAGATCGACTCGCCTAGTGATGCTGATCAAGAATATATATACTTTATGGGGTCGGAAACGTCTCCTTTACTGCGTTGCGAACTTCTGACTGAAATCATAAGACCATTCGTTAAAAAGTTATGCGCAATCAAAGTTTTATATATCCATCTCCCTCGCTCTCCCTCCTTTAGCTGAGTAACGGGTATCTGATATTTTTTTATTTATTTTTTTTACAATCTTTTAAAATTAAAAATGCGTTTTTTAGCTAAAAAATTTGAATTTTTCTTCCCAGAAGGCGGGTTTTTTTATGCAGAAAATTATTTGAAAAGTTTGAAAAGGATCGGTTGTGACGATCGAGAAATACCGATGATCACGGACTTCCAAAACGTGGTTTCGAAAAACTCAATTCATCTGAGATGCTTTACAGCAGGGGTGCTTAGACCTATGGCACGCGGGCACATTTGTTTTTGTTTTGCCGAGCGGCACTTGCCATTGCCATAACGATCCAAGCCAACAACGATTCCATTAAACTTTTTTTTTCGTCTCAACTCACAATGCAAATTGTTGTTGTCTTTTTAACTATTGTGTGTGAGTCGTTCCTCGCGTGTGTGTGATGTTCTTTTAGTTGTGTTTGTAAATGCACTGCCATACGGCAGTTTAAAGCACCCCTGCTTTAGAGTACATTTTCTAGACACATTATTCTAAAAGAAAAAAAAAATTATTTTTTTTCAAGGGGGTTATATATTATATTCTCAATAATGCGGAAGATTTGAAAGAACGCGAGACCCATTTTGTAAAGAATTGGTTGAAATACTTTGAGAATTATTTTCTCTTAAGAATTATGTTAACCGTTCTGCATTTTATAGCTTATTCAAAAGGTAACTCTTTTCTATTTGGCATTTTTCCTTTAATAGTCAATAAATATATTTAAGTGAACAAAAAAACGGGTGGCCTGACTATCAGATACCCGTTACTCAGCTAAAGGGAGTGCAAGGGAGATGTGCATCACTGATTGCGCATGCTGTCCGCTGTTCTTCCTTGTGCCGTCGCGCATATCATACTTTTTGCGTAGACCTACCGGACGATGTGATCAAAATTCTATTAAATCCATGGCTATGTGACAGCTGTGTGGTTGCCTAACTTTTTTTTTTTTTGCAGACGCAAAAAATTCAAAATTTTGTAGCATTTGAGAGGTGCTAAAATATAAAGCACATTTTAAGGGGCAGAGCAAATAGTTTGCTAAAACTGAAAAAAAATAAAATTTTAATGATAATGTTCGTTCTCAATGTTTCTCAACATTAAAAACCACGAACAACAAATCAAGCAGTAGTACAATTGGTAAAAGTATAAGGCGTCCAGTTGCACCCACGTCAGATAATATTTGCTGATCAGCATATTCTACATAGTCAATGTCAACGGTTGACTCGATGACTCACTGACCCGCCAAGCGGTCATAATCAAAACATACTGACCTACTCCAGAATACAACCCATTGCACTAATCTTTACACTTACTTCCGTGTTATCCAAGTAGTATATAAGCTTGTACCAACGTCAGAATAAATCTGTTATCACTTTATCTCATAACTCCGTGGTTATACTTTCTGACCTCCGGGTAACTATAAGGAACGAGTTCCTTATGCAAACATATATTGGTCTACAAGTCACGCTTCAGATCAAAAATTGGTGACAAACAAAGGATCACACCCCCTCAAACTCAAGGCTAAACCTCTAACTGGTGAGAAGCACCGTTAAGTTCACAGTTGTATACAGCTTCACAGGATAGCATAGCTTATCCAGCTTCACATGATACCCAGCTCATCCAGCTCCACAGGATACGCAGCTTACCCAGCTTCACAGGACAGCAAAGCTTATCCAGCTTCACAGGATACCCAGCTCATCCAGCTCCACAGGATACTCAGCTTACCAAGCTTCACAGGGCAGCATAGCTTATCCAGCTTCACAGGATACTATGTCGACCTCATTCATAGAGGAAATAAGTCAAAAGTTTTGACTCAAAACACAGTCGATTTACACAATCGTCTACTTGACGATCAAAATGAGGTACAAGGGCAAATCCAACAGGTCAAAAAAAATTATAGCACGGATTCGTCCGAACGACGCAAACGAGACGGCAGTTGAACGATCGAGAAAGCGGCATTACCTACCGGCGATGAGTATGCCTCAAGATTAGTGGCATTAAAGGAGCTGGTAGAGAAATATCAGCAACTATTTAGAGACAACATCCCATCGTGAAGTGGCCCTCAGAAAGTTCCACGGCGAGCACAGAACAACACAAAGGACCCGGTAGTCAAGCACATAAGTATTGACTCATCGATGGATTTTGCTATCGGACAACTACAGAACCGATGCAACGAATTAGAATCATCTTTAATTCTGGCATCAAAGCACAGTGGGTGCCCCCATTGACCAAAATTAAAAAAATCGGCTGAACCCAAAATTGGCAAAGGGTATGCAAATTTTCTATAAATTGCTCAAGCTTCTTCGTGGCATACCAGATTTTTCTGGAAAATCGTAAAAATACTAGCACCTTCATAAATTTTCAAGGCCAAACTGGCCGAAAAACTAATTTTTTTTTCCGCTTTTTACTTGTTGTGCTGTTCCTTTGTTTTCGTCTTTCGTGATTGTAAATAGTTTTCCAACACTAAATATTGAATTACTAAGAGATTATATTTTTTTTTGTTTACTTCCTTGCTTTTAATTTTGATGGTGTTTCTTATAAGTGCGAATTCGCACGTTCTTATGTTTTTAATTTATGGTGTGATGAAGATGGAACTAACGCAAAAAGGCAAAAAAGCTCATTGAGGATATTGAAGCGAACATCATACAACACGGATATAGTGTTGACTTGAGTGAACTATCAAAGCGAATTGGCTACATATGTAAAAGTATTGTAACGTTTTGGGAAAATTACAAGGCAAGAAATTGTCCATTCTCCAATATCAAGCTGATTTGATGAATAATAAAGAAAGAATTCTCCTCAGCTGTGCCCAAAAGGTGTCTCAATTAACATCCAAAAGTTCTGACCGTGGACGACCGATAAAAGATTTCATAGAAGCTTCTGAACGCACAAAACGAAAAAGAATTACTGAGCTGTCGAAAGCCGACGAATCTATTCGTAATGACCTACGCTCATGCAACTCATCTCAAGCAACGCTTACCGAATTTAATGTGGATGAAGTCTTGTCACTCTTCCTTGATACAAATATGAGTAAAAATCAATACTTGCTTATTCGTAGTTTTATAAATAGTAAGTGTTCCTTTAATTGACTACCAAGCTACGAAAATCTTCTGGCGGCCAAAGAATCAACTTATCCTGAAAACATCTGTGTCAGCGAATCCCACGCAGAAGTTGAGCTGCAAAGCTTATTGGATCACACGGTACGAATTGTCAAACTTCAAGATGATGTCCTTAAGTGCAATGGTGATGATAGCGTGGCTGACTTGATTTTAATTGGCAAGTGGGGATTCGACGGCAGTACTGGTCATTCCGAGTATAAGCAGAAAACAGTGAACAATAACATCGATGATTCAATTATTCAATTAATTACGATTCAATTAATTACTCGTGAAAATGATCCCAAGAAACGCAAAGAAATTGGGAAAAACCCCCTTCCGGCATCCACACGTTACTGCAGACCAATAAGGTTTCAATTCAAAAAAGAAAAAGAATCCATAGACGAAGCAACATACTTTAAACAACACACGATAAATAAGCCTTTAAGGCTAGGAAAGCACAAATTCAAGCAGACTTCCGCGCTCAAATGGTATTACATGTGGACAAACCGAGGAGTGGAGGTAGTGGAACCTCAAATGACGGTAATACAGCACGAACATTTTTTAGCGATACAAAATTGTCTGCTCAAATAATTAGGTGTGCAACATAATTACAATGCATGGGAACTGGCTATACAATAAATGCAGAAAAATTCGGATACTTTGCCCTTGACACCGCAAGAATGCTGATTAAATTGTACCCATGGTACTACCTCCCACCATCAGTTCACAAAGTTCTTGTACACGGTTTCGAAATTATCAGACATGCGCTTGTTTCGATCGGAGAGTTGTCTGAAGAAGCCGCTGAATCGAAAAATAAGGACATTAAAAAGTTTATAGAACACCACACTAGGAAAACGTCAAGAGTTGACACAAACAGGGATTTGGTGAATAGATTGCTCTCAAGCTCAGACCCTTTTATAACGGGGCAAAGACTCTTACCATGCACTAAAAAACCAAATTGTTACCCGGTGTGCATTTGTTGTTAGATGAATAAATTGTATATTTTATTAATTAATGATTGTTTTTACTTTTGGGAACAAATATTAAAAATAAGTCTTGAAAACCCAATTTTATTAAAAGTGGCACAATCCGTTTGTATGGGAGATATAAGATATAGTGGGACGATGTACACCATTTTTATACCCGTTACTCGTAGAGTAAAAGGGTATATTGTATTCGAGCAAAAGTATGTAACAGCTAGAAGGAAGCGTCTCCGACCCTATAAAGTATATATATTCTTGATCAGGGTCACTAGCCGAGTCGATATAGCCATGTCCGTCTGTCCGTCTGTCTGTCTGTCCGTATGAACGCTGAGATCTCGGAAACTACAAAAGCTAGAAGATTGAGATTTCCCACACATATTCTTGGGCTTCCTACGCAGCGCAAGTTTATTTCAAAAAGGTGCCACGCCCCCTCTAACGACCACAATCGACCACTAACGAAAATGTGTCTGGCGCCCACACCTTTAAAGATTTCCGAGATGTATAAATGCAATTTTGTTGTGTATATTTATACCTTTTGAAATGTAGAAGACAGTTTTCAAATCGGACCATTCATTAAAAAGTTATTCGCAATCAAAAAAATGTTATATATCAATCTCCCTCGCACTCCCTTTAGCTGAGTGACGGGTATTAGATAGTCGGGACACAAACCCGACTATAGCGTTCTCTCTTGTTTTAACTTATGTTTAAAACATTTTTATACAATTTTAGACAAAATTTCATAGCGATATCACTACCAGAAGTATTTTTGAAAGCAGCTCCATACAAGCCCAACCACTGTGCAACGTCGCCAGCAATTACCCCAGCGCTACAACGACATCTGCACCTCCAATAAGAACTATTGAGACAGGCCCATGATGAAGTCGACAATATACCTGGAGCAGTGGCCGCCGCCGAATTAGAAGTAAGTCGATTCAAGGCATTGTACGAAGAGTATGAAATTACCTTACTTCGAGAAAACGACGCTCAAATGAGCCTAAATCTATCGCTCCTACCAATCAAGATTCCAGAATATCTAGATTGGTCCCGATTCCACGACTTATTTGTAGAATTAGTCCATAATAAGCCATACTCAGCCAGGCAGAAGCTACACATTCTTCAGAGCTCCCTTTGCGGTGAAGCAAGGAACATTTTGACCCATACAGCCTTCTCACAAGCTGGATATGAGGACACCTGTAAAAGACTAAAACTGAGGTACCAAAACTGTCAAATATTAGTGCTGCAATAGGGAAAATATCAGATCACATGCCCATCAACGGGACTGCACAACAGCTTCGAGCACTACACGATACACTGCAGAAGACTGTAAGCACACTCAAAAACCTCGATATCAGCAGGAAATCATGGGATCCAATCCTTGGTCTTCTTATCGGGAGAAAACTAGACCATGAGGCCCTAGCTGCACTGGAAAATTCAGCCGATGCAACAACTGAAATTCCAGCCTTAAAGAGTGTACTGACGGTTATTGTGCGCCGCGCTTGCACAACCTACAACAACACTCCGTAATCCATCAAAAACGAAAGAGCTGCAGGATTTGTCACCTGGGGCCACATTAAATAAGGGCATGTATCCGTTTTCAAGAAATGGATCCTAAATTAATATTGAAGTAGGAGGATGCACAAATTGCTTGTCTACAGCTCATAAGGTCGAATTCTGTAAATCATCAGCCAACTGTAGAGTCTGCCAGCAACGGCATCATACAATGCTACATACGGAACCGACAAGTAATCCAGTGTGCAGCACATTAACCACTCGAGACTACGACAATCAAAAGAATTAGCTATCAAAATAAGCGCACCTTCTCATCAACCTGTAAACTACAAGACTTCTGAATTGTTGATGAAATGTATACATTTAACCAAAAACCATCTAAGCATTGTTACAGGAAGTCTCATACTGTAGAATTCAGTCCCCACGGCAATGCTATAATATTTTTCGCAAAGGCGATCGTCCAGCAGCAACAAGAAGACATGAAGGACGATAATCAGAAGCTTAAACCTTGGCAGCAGAAGGAAGGATCCGACGTATTAATTAATTAGGTAGCTGCGTACTATACAACTCGGTCAAGAGGTGACCGACATCACGCCTTAATTGAGGGAACCCGTCAATGGGGGGGAGGAGAATGTTCGTTCTCAATGTTGCTCAAAATGATAAACGACCAACAAATCAAGCAGTAGTACAGTTGGTAACAGTACCAGACGTCCAGTTGCACCCACGGCAGATAATATTTGCTGATCAGCATGTTCTACATAGTCAATGTCAGCGGTTAACTCGATGTCTCACTGACCGGCCAAGAGGTCAGCGCATTCTGCAGTGTCAGCCGTCCCAAGTACGCTAACCGCTACCACAATCAAAACATACTGACCTACTCCAGAATACAACCCATTCCACTATTCTTTACACTTAACTTCCTCATCTCCCAGTAGTATATAACCATGTACCAACCTCACAATAAATCAGTTATCAATCCATCTTATAACTGCGTAGTTCTACTTTCTGACCTCCGGGAAGAGGCCTCGTAGCTACAAAAACATATATTAGTCTACAAGCCACGCACGCTTAGGATCAAACATTGGTGACCCCGACGTGATCCTTGCATATTCAAAGATCACATTCGAAAGGAATCTCTAACTGATTCTTTTGGACCGCTACAAAGTCTTCCAGTTTAGGCACACCGCTACAAAGTCCTCTAGTTTAGGCGTACCGCTACAAAGTCCTCCAGTTTAGGCACACAACTACAAAGTGATAGTGTGGCTGACTTGATTTTAATTGGCAAGTGGGGATTCGACGGCAGTACTGGTCATTCCAAGTATAAGCAGAAAACAGTGAACAATAACATCGATGATTCGAGCTTGTTCGTGACTTCCTATGTCCCACTACAATTAATTACTCGTGAAAATGATCCCAAGAAACGCAAAGTAATTTGGAAAAATCCCCGTCCGGCATCCACACGTTACTGGAGACCAATAAGGTTCCAATTCAAAAAAGAATAAACACAATTGTCCATTGACGAAGCAACATACTTTTTTTTTTTATTAAACGGTATTTTTATTAGCGAATCTTCTCTCTTAGAGTCTAACGACAAGTTTGCAAATCTTAATATAGTTTATATATTTTAATTAATTTAGAATAACGGCCCTAACTATTGTTGCTGGGTGGGGAGGTATTTTCACCGGAGTCGTGTATAGCTTGTGGTCCAGATTAGAGACCGCGCAAGGTCATTAGGATGGGCCTGGAGCTTGAGATTATACTTTGCTTTCGCTTTGTCGAGTTCGTCTTTAACTAAGCCTACGTTTAGATCTTTGTGAATATTTTCATTTCGTATATACCACGGTGCTCCTGTTATAGTTCTCAATATCTTTGATTGAGCTCTCTGGATTATTTCTAAGTTGCTGGCACAGGCGTTTCCCCATAGCTCGGAGCCATATGTCAAAATTGGTTTTAGGACTGCATTATACAAAAGTATTTTGTACTCTAATTTTAGTGGCGAGCGGGCGTTAATTAGCCAATGTAGATTGCTGGCTTTCAATTTTAAATGATTTTTCTTAGCTTCGATATGTTTACGCCAAGTGAGTCGTCTATACAGGTGGACACCTAGATATGTTACTTCAGCTGTTTGTGGCATAATAATGTTGTTCAGGGATAGTGGAGGGCAGGTTTGCCTGTTTAGGGTTTAAGTAACATGTTTACATTTTTGTTCGTTAACGTTTATGCGCCAGTCTGCTAGCCATTGTTCTAGAAGCACGAGGTGTTGCGTTGCTCTAAGAGGACATTTAGACCGACTTAGGATGGCAGTATCATCAGCAAAAGTTGAGGTTGTTGTAAAAGTGGATGTCGGGAGGTCGGCTGTATAAATAATATGCAATGTCGGCCCAAGCACACTTCCTTGAGATACTCCAGCTTTTATTGGATGATAATTAGAGAGGAAATCTTTGCATCGCACTGCAAAGCTTATTTTCTGTAGGTAAGACTCCAAAATTGTATGGGTGCTTTGTGGAAGTATTAATCTGATTTTATGAATTAAGCCGTCCAGCCACACGCGGTCGAAGGCCTGTGCGACATCCAAAAAGACAGCGGAGCAATATTCTCGCCTTTCAAATGCATTTCGTATCTCGGAGGCTATCCGGTTTACTTGTTCAATAGTTCCGTGTTTTTCACGAAATCCGAATTGGTGCATTGGTATTGCATTGTGGGCTTGTAAGTATCGCTTGATGCGACTGAGGAGCAGCTTTTCAAATATCTTTGATTGGCAACATACTTTAAAGACAAAATTTCTGCGCTGAAGCCTTATACATGAAAAGTAATATCCAAATATATTATAATAACACATCGTTCGCAGTTAACCATGGTCGATGGAAAAGTTTGTAGTGCTCTCAGTGAAACATCCACTTGTAAATGCTACATATGTGACGAAAAGCCAAGCGAAATGAATGATTTGGAAAAATGCTTAAGCAAAAAAGCTACCGAAGAACATTATGAGTTCGAATTGTCTTCATTGCACTCATATATGTTTTTTTCTGGAATTTGGCATATAGATCGTACGTGAAAACTTGTCGAATTTGTACCATAGACGATAAAAAAGCCTTTAAGACTAGGAAAGCACAAATTCAAGCAGACTTCAGCGCTCAAATGGGATTACATGTGGACAAATAATTAGGTGTGCAACATGGCATGGCATCTGGCTATACAATAAATGCAGAAAAATTCGGATACTTTGACCTTGACACCGCAAGAATGTTGATTAAATTGTACCCATGGTACTACCTCCCACCATCAGTTCATTTTAAACATTTTTATACAATTTTAGACAAAATTTCATAGCGATTTCACCACCAGAAGTATATTTGAAAGCAGCTCCATACAAGCCCAATCACTGTGCAACGGCGCCAGCAATTACCCCAGCGCTACAACGACATCTGCACCTCCAATAAGAACTATTGAGACAGGCCCATGATAGAATGAATCATGATGAATCAGAAGTAAGTCGATTCAAGGCATTGTACGAAGAGTACAATTTTAAACTGAGAGACGGACAGATGGACAGACTGACAGACGAACATGACTAGATGGACTCGGCTATTGGTGCTTATCCAGAATATATATACTTTATGTGGTCGGAAACGTCTCCTTCACTGCGTTGCACACTTTTGTCTGAAATTATAATACCCTCTGCAAGGGTATAAATATAAGAAAATACATTGGAACTATGTAGGAGGTAGGCGTTTTGTTTTTTGACAACTTGAAAAAAAACATTTTAAGTAGGCAATAGAGCAATCGGTATTGACTCATGGCTATGAACGCTCTTAATTTAAAAATATTTTTTTTCATTTGTGGACTGTTCTTTTTCTCGGTGTACGGTTTTGACGGGTTGGTATTCAAAACAACCGTCCCCAAAACCGTCGCCGGTTTTTGTAACACCCCTAAAATTACCCTTTTTTTAACTCTTACAATTTATTTTTGGGAATTCATGTAGCATTTAAGACTCCTGTAAGGCGGGAGCGGGAGCGCAATAAAGCTTGATTCGCGCTCGCGAATTCGCGCCGTCTCTCGCCCCCTTAGCAGTGGAACTCGAAACAAACAAATTGAGACCAAATAAATCGCACCGGCTTTTTAAAACATTAAAGTGATCTTTTGCTGCTGCCAAATCAAATTGTTGCCGCCAATTTAATGGTTGGAAGTTTGGAAGCTGAAGGTTTCTTCGATTCCCATTGCCGCTGCTGTTCTCAATCGCCGTTAGCTGGACCAGTGTAGTTGTTGTTGCCGCTGCTTGTCGCCTGTTGTTGCCGATTTAATTTGTCGTTGCTGCCGCTGGAAAATTTTGGCCGCTGCAGTTTTCAACCGCCGTTATCGCCAAATTCACCGCTTTAATCCCCTACGCACAAGAAGGAAGTCATATGGATTCGAAGAGGGAAGTTCTTTGGCCCATCTTTCAACTTTTTGCATTCGTGTGAAAAATTCGGTAGATAGCGAGCATTCTAACCAAGAAATAAATAAAACTTGCATGCATTAACTATTATAATTCTGATACATACATCCATACATATACATATACATATTTCGAATTATAAAAACATAAGTGAATCGCTTTGGACCAAAATCAAATAAATATTTGTCGGCATCCTGGTTGTTTAAAAAGTAAAATTCCCCCATTTCTCGTCGTGGTGAACACCAATTATAGCTTTGCAAAAATTAAAAGGGTAAAAGTTGAGAATTGTGAAAAGTGCTAATTCGAGAATTAAATTCCCGGCAAATTTTCTGCCGCGCATTGTCGTCAAATTTCCCTCGCTTTCCCTTAGTTATCGGTCAGTGCATCATTCTCCGTTAGCATTGCGTTAAGCACCCAGTAGGAAAGTAAGAAGTTGGTTTTTGTGTTCTTGAAATCCTGTTTCTTTTTGCAGGCGGCGGTGTGGGGATAGATAATTTCTGAGCGTTAAATGGGGGTGGGTTTCTGAGTAGCATCAATATCAGGCCACTTATGCGCTGTGTGATTTCTGTGGCACAACGATTATAATATTTTTTAACAAAAAATCACCAACTTATAATTTTTAAAAATCCTATGATTTACACCAAAAAAAAAATCTTGTTCTCACATTTATCTTTAATTTTTAGTAATTTTAAAATTCGTAGAAAAAATATTAATAATTTTTAATCAAATAAATTAAACTAAATACTATAATCATAATGTCTATAATCATAATATTTATTGATGATTTTAATTTATTTTACTTACAATTTTTACAAATAATAATAAGAATGAATGTGGGTAATGTGGTAAGACGATTAAAAAATTTGATCACATTTATCAAGGATTGCCATAAAATTACAAAGAAAAATATTATTGTTTTTTATATTTTTAAACATTTTCTGTGAAATAAAATAATTTGATCGTCAGATCGTGGCAGGTGTGACCCTAACTTACAACGAAATTAACACCAAATTTATAAGCATTTTGCATTTTGGTATTATCAAGTATATGATGCGGGGTCACATCATTTTACATTTCGTCTAAAAAAGTGAAAAATCGTTCGGTTTATGCTAAAAAACAAGAAAAAGGCAAGTGATAACATAAATGTTGTGGCTTAATAGTCTTTATTTCAGCGTTACAGAGGTTAGTACCACAGATATTTTCGCCATTAATAACTATAAGCCTCCAGATGCTATCTTTAACACAAACTCTGCATTTCAGTGTCACTTGAAATGTTTTTAATCTTCACCAGTGGTAAATGGTGTGCGGTGTTCATTAAATGGTTGTATGAATAGTACTTCAGTACTAACTTAGTTGTTTAAGGGGGGGTAGGGTCTTTGGCACCAAAAAATCGACTAACTTTGCGATTTTTTCTATAAAAACTGGTTGGATGGATTTAATTCAAACCTTTTGTATATTATTAAGTGTCATTTAAATAATATCCACTAATTTTTATAGCCGATACTATCGGCTTATATATCGGTGGCAAAGCGATTGCTGGAACACTATTAAAAAAAGGCGTTTTGCGGTGTTCACTGTACCTCCGCTAAAAATGATCGGATTTCCATTTTGTTTTTACAATTCGCTTAAGAATTAAAAAAACCCGCCCCCTGGGAAGCCCTTTTTTAAATTTTTTATTTTTAAGAATTTTTTCCGAAAGTCCAAAGTCAAAAATGGGTTTTTCACCTAAAAAAATTGACTTTCGGCTTAAAAATAAAATATTTAAAGTTAAAAAATAAAAAAAACGCTTCCCAGGGGGCGGGTTTTTTTAATGCAGAAAAATATGCGATAAATTTGAAAACGATCGGTTGAGCCGTTTAGAAATGCCGATGAACACGGACTTTCAAAACGTGGTTTCGAGAAAAACGCACTTAAAGATGCTCTTACGTACCTAAAGTCTTAGAGGTTAGGGTACTAGTTTTAGCATAACTTCTAAACTTTTTGTCCGATTGACTTAAAACTTTTTTTGTATAATCTTAAGATGTTATTCTACAAGAAAAAAAATTTTAAAAAAAATCGAAATTTTTTTTTTGCAAGACCCTACCCCCCCCCCCCTTAATCTACAAGAAAAAAATTTAAAAAAAAAATCGAAATTTTTTTTTTGCAAGACCCTACCCCCCCCTTAACTCAATCAAAATATTACATTTATTTTAGCCAGGCCGATTGAGACTTCTTGGGACCAGAACTGTTGCGCTTGCATTTCCCTTGTGTGATTTTTTCTTCTCATAATTCCCATCCGCGACATTAAACATCTGATCAGAGGGTAAATAATGATCGGCCATGGCAAACTAGGCGTATTTCTGGAGAGATCCCTTAATTTTGTATGAAGATGTAATAATGGTAATTACTCTTATTATTATTTCTGGTCTTAAATTCTTATCTTAATTATTTTTGATATTTTCAGAAGACAGGCTTACAAGACATGGATACCTAAGACGTGCATTCGGCCAAGCAAAAACCGGGAGTGCTTCAGGCATTAACAATTTTTAATTCCAATGCTGCGATTGTAAATATTATTAATAAATACACATATAACAAGAAAGGAAGCTAGCTTCGGCAAGCCGAAGCTTATATACCCTTGCAGATCATTCTATTAATTTACAAAACGCAAAAATGTTAAATTTCCTATTATTTCACATTAATTTTTTGATCGTTCCTATGGCAGCTATATGATGTAGTAGTTCGATATTGATAAAATTAAAATCGAAATTCGAAAACATTAGAAAAGAGTCACATCCCAGAGTAGAAGAGAATACAATAAAAACCAACGAAGCAATAATTGATTTCCTATTATATTCCCATTAATTATTTTATCGTTCCTATGGCAGCTATATGATATAGTCGTCCGATTTTGATAAAAATTTATTCGAAATTCAGAATTAGATACAAAATGGTATTTCCAAAAGTAGGAGGTGATATGTTCAAAAACACCCAAGATATAATTTTTTTTACATTTTTTTCCCGACTATTTCTATGGGAGCTATATGATATAGTTGTCCGATCCGGCTCGTTCCGACTTATATACTACCTGCAATAGATATAAGACTTTTGGGAAAGTTTTAGCCCGATAGCTTTAAAACTGAGAGACTAGTTTGCGTAGAAACAGACGGACAGACGGACAGACGGACGGACAGACGGACAGACGGACAGACGGACAGACGGACAGACGGACAGACGGACATGGCTAGATCGACTCGTCTAGTGATGCTGATCAAGAATATATATACTTTATGGGGTCGGAGGTCGGAAACGTCTCCTTCACTGCGTTGCAAACTTCTGACTGAAATCATAATACCCTCTGCAAGGGTATAAAAATTACATGAAAACAAGAAAGGAAGCTAGCTTCGGCCAGCCGAAGCTTATATACCCTTGCAGATAAAAGAAATACCTTTTTAAGTTGTCAGAAATCAAAACGCCTACTTCCTGCAAAGTTACAATGAATTTTGATTATTCTTATGGGAGCCTTAAGATATAGTGGTCCGATCCGGCTCGCTCCGACATATGTACTACCTGCAATAGAAAGTAGACTTTTGGGAAAGTTTCATTGCGATAGCTTTAAAACTGAGAGACTAGTTCGCATAGAAACGGACAGACGGACATGGCTAGATGGACTCGGCTATTGGTGCTGATCAAGAATATATATACTTTATGTGGTCGGAAACGTCTCCTTCACTGCGTTACAATATCTGACTGAAATTATAATACCCTCTGCAAGGGTATAAAAAGTTATTTTTTATTGTGGGAAATCAGATACTACAAAGTATTGGAAAACCAAAACTGGGAGGGTGTGGAAAAGCAGATATTGCAAATAGAGGAAAACCATAACTGAGCACGTGTGGAATATCTATAATGCGGGAAGTCGAAAAACCAGTGGATTTTGTCCTGTATTCTTCTGCCAGAGATCCAGATAGAAACCTCATTTTCCCCTTACTTTTTGTGTCACCCCCATGTATTTTGAAACCAGAGATGGAAGAAATGTAAGGGGTGAATGAGGTTTAGTCCCTTCCGCTTATATGGAGAAATCTGATAAAATAATGTTATTTTCCAGAGGAATTTTCCCGGTGGGCACCGCCAGCCGTACACACACACAGACAGCGCAGCCCGTTTTTTCGAGTTCTTTTTCGTCGTTTTCCTTTTCGATCGCTGGAACGATGCAAGCGTTGTGCTCTTCTACACTACGTGCGCTCGGCATGTTATAGTTATTGAATTATAAAAATAATAGGATTCCTTAAATTAATTCCGTAATTCATTATAAATAACTCCCCTACACTGCTTGAGTTCAGCTTATTTCTCTCGTTGGTTATTATTTTCAAATGTTGATGCGGCTAGAATGAGCTTTTTCACTAGCACTGTTGGCCAATACGGTGCTCGAGAATCCAATAACCAAACCACTAAATACAAACAAATTGCCCGAATTAACAATATAAGTATTCGTTGTTTATTGGCGAATGTACAAAGTTTGATGAGTTCAATTCAATGATTACAAAGACGGCAGGCCAAATGCTTGCCGTTTGCATGCGAAACGAAAAGGCGAAAGGTAGAAAACGAACTGAGTTAAGAACGGACGATGCCGAAGACTTGCTGCAGCAGCCGATCACAACAACAAGGGACAGCTGTTATGCGGCGCTCTTCTTCTCAGCTATGTTGCGCGGTCTAGCTAAGCGCTTAGCTGGACATACTCCCCCCGTTGGAGGGCACGGGTCTCCAACATCCATCTTAGGCAGCAGACATAGCTTGGCAACAGCCCTAGTTGTGGTGTTCAGTGCGGTCTTAAGCTCAGCAACTCTTGCAACACCATCAGCTCCGACGATTAGCTTGGTCAGTCTTGCTAATGGCCAACTAAGAGGCGGTGAGTTCTCGTTCTTGATAAGGACTATATCACCGACAGCTAGTCCAGGTTGGTTCGATCTCCATTTAGACCTCTCTTGTAAGAGGGTGAGGTACTCCTCCTTCCAGCGGGACCAAAATGTCTGTTGAAGACAGGAAACTCTTTGTCAACGATCAAGGCGATTGAAGTTTAATCCAGTGACGTCTGGAATTGCCAGGGATTTGGGTGGAGTAGTGCCCAACAAATGAGCAGGAGTCAGTACATCCAAGTCGTCTGGATGGTCTGTAATGAAAATTAAGAGTCGTGAGTTTACGGTTGAAGTAATATGGCAAACTAGGGTACGTAAGTCATCAAAAGTGAGGATCGAGCTAGAAGCTGAGCGATAGAAGTGGTACTTAGCAGTTTTTACCGCGGCCTCCCACAGCCCCCCAAAGTGCGGAGAGCGAGGAGGTATAAAACGCCAATCTATTTGATCCGCTACACAGAAGTCTTGTACTGCCTTCTGATGCGTATCGCTCATGAACAACTCCTTTAAACGCTTAAGCTCGTTACTGGCTCCCACGAAGTTAGTCGCATTGTCAGACCATATTTCTCTGGGCCGGCATCTAGTAGAAATAAACCGCTGAAGGGCGCTAATAAAAGCAGGAGTAGACAAATCCTGCACCAGTTCCAGGTGTATGGCCTTCGTTGCGAAGCAGATGAACACGCAGATGTAGCATTTTATTGGCGGCCGAGTACGCACTTCGCTTTTGTAATAAAAGGGGCCACAAAAATATACTCCGTTGATCATAAAAGTGTACGATCCGTCATCCAATCTTTCCTTGGGGAGGTCTGTCATGATGTGATGGAGTAAACGCGGCTTGGCCCTAAAACACCTGATGCATTTGTTCACTACGCTTGCCACTAATTTGCGCCCGCCGACCGGCCAGTACTGATGACGAATTATAGCAAGCAGCGCACGAGGTCCAGCGTGGAGATTCCTTTCATGGAAATATAAGATCATAGCGACTTTGACAGGATGGCTCCTTGGAAGTATAATAGGATGTCGAGCATTAAAGTCCAGAGTTGAGTTCTTAAGTCTTCCGCCGACGCGCAGAATCCCAAATTCATCAACGAATGGATTGAGTGACGATGTTGAGCTGGACGGCGCAACCTGGCCCTTTTCCGATATGCATGTCAAGTCGCTCCACAGATGTACTAGTTGGATCGACCGAACAAGCATTCGAGTGCCTCCAACTAAATCGGCCACTGTAAACCCGCTTGATTTGGTCCTCTGATGAAACTTAAACATGTATCCAAAAGAACGCTGTAATTTGTGGAAGGAGTTTGCGAATTTGTGCCCTTCCGTTAGATCCGCAAATGGACATGTTGCCAGGAAGACTCGTTTACGAAGCTCTGGTAATGGTTCCTTTGAAATTACAGATACTGGCCATGAAGCTTGATCCTTGGATAGGAAGGCTGGCCCTTCAAACCATAATTTTGAGCCTATGAGCTCCGAAGGAAGAGCTCCCCTTGACAATGTGTCTGCCGGATTCAATTTAGTGGGTATGTAGCGCCAATCTGCGTAAGTCAACGTCAGCTTCTGAATGCTGGCGACTCTGTTTAATAAAAAGACAGTAAACCGGGCGGGCTCGCTGCGAATCCACGACAAAACAGTGGTTGAGTCGGACCAAGAATGGAATCTTCCGGCGAATATTTTCATGCCTGCTACTTCATTAATAAGCTGAGCGAGCAACTCTGCTCCGCACAGCTCCAGCTTGGGAACTGTCATACCCTTAAGAGGTGCCACACGATATCTTGAGCACAGCAGCTGCGATTGAGTTATTCCCTTTCCTCTTGATACAATGTAGATGCAAGCACCATATGCGAGTATACTGGCGTCGCAGAATCCATGGACTTCAACTTGAGTATCTGTAAGTACAACTAGCCGCGGAAAGGCGAAACGTGGAGAGTTAGACAAACTATTATAGAAGGCGATCCAAGCAGATGCCAACGAGGCCGGCAAGCTTTCATCCCAATGAAGTTGCTCCTTCCATAAGAGCTGTAGAAATATTTTGGCCTTCGTTATGATGGGTCCAACTAATCCTAGGGGGTCATAAAAGCGAGCGATGATAGACAGAATAGAGCGTTTCGTTGGCCTAGGTGGCATCGATCCGGGCGAGACAGAGAAGAGAAATCGATCCCAAAGCAAGCCAAGGGTCTTTGTGAAGTCTGTTCCATCGTGAAACTTTAGTAGCTTCTCCTTATCCTGGCTAGAAATTCCATTTAAAAGCTCTGATGCGTTAGAGCACCACTTTCTGATTTGAAAGTGACCTTCCTTCAATAATTCCGTTGTCTGCTTCATGATCTCAGCCACCTCTTCTATAGATTCGCATCCTGTCATTAAATCATCAACGTAAAAATCACGATTTAGAATGACAGAGCCGATCGGATATGCATCTTGCTCATCATGAGCCAACTGTTGCATGCAACGTGTGGCAAGAAAGGCCGCTGATCTGGTACCGTATGTAACTGTATCGAGTCTATAGGTTTGTATTTTTTCTCGTGAAGAGTCTCTCCATAGGATGCACTGCAGGAAGCTATCAGGCTCTGGAACGCGAACACATCTGTACATCTAACAAATGTCCCCGGTTGATGCTACTCGAAAGGTTCGAAAAAGCAGCAGTGTATGGAACAATTTAGCTTGAAGAGTGGGACCGGTCATGAGAACGTCGTTCAACGAAAATCCGGTGGACGTGGCAGCAGAGCCGTCGAATACAACCCTAAGCTTCTTGGTCGAACTATCCTCCTTAAGGACGCAATGATGCAGCAAATAGTATTGGCACCGACTCTTTGCTTCGGGATCCACCAGCGACATGTGGTCAAATCTCGATATTCCTTGATGAACGCTGCGTACCTTTCCTTTAGTTGAGGATGCCGGTCCAGTTTTCTTTCCAAGTTAAGAAGAGGCGAGAAATATTGGATTTGAAGTGATTCTCACAATCTATATATTCTTGTTTGACCTTTTCCAAGTTTAAGCCACAAGATTCAAAATCCCAAAAACGCCTTAGCAGCATATCGATGCTTTCATCAGCCTCTTGTTCATATTGCGGCGTGGATTGAGCTGCAACTAATGCCGTCCTCTGAGATTGCCTGCTACCTCCTGAAGCCACCCAACCAAAACGCGTTTTCTGAAGTATTGGTAGCTCCGGCGACAACCTGATTTGGCCGACTGAGAGAAGATCAAAGAATAAATTGGCTCCTATGAGAAGATCGATGCGCTGAGGCCTGAAGAATTCTCGGTCCGCTAATGGTATGTTGTTTGGAATGTTCCAATATGCAATGTCAAAGGAGAAACTTGGCTGGTGATCTGTGATCTTAGGCGCAACTAGAGCGGTAATATTGGCCTGGTAATCAGAGATTCGAGAACGCAGGCTTAGATGAATAGTGCAGCCATCGGATGCGGAGCTGGCGTCTCCAAGTCCTGACACGACATCTGTAGACTTGGTTCGTTTTAGTTGCAACTGTTGCGTAAACTTGGAGGTGATAAGATGGACCTGCGAGCCTGAATCTAATAACGCGCGGCATGGAACGAGAGTTCCAGCATAAATTTTTACAAGGATGACTACTGTCGCTAGAAGCACTACATCTTGATTGAGATTTTGGACTATAAGAATGCTGGGCGAATAAGTTTCTTCCACTGGAGAAGGTGGTTCGGCGGGTTGGGACACGCTCGTCAAATTTGGTGATGCAGTGGCATCCAGTGTGTTGAAATGAAGCAATGTGTGATGCCTTGAGCCACAGACGCGACACGCACTGTTAGATTTGCATGCTCGAACCTGGTGGCTTCCTTTAAGGCAATTGATACATAGCCCAACCTTTTTGACCTCCTTTAATCGAGCAGACGGTGCAAGGTTGCCGAAAGATGTGCATGGGTATATAGAGTGGCTAGGATTTCTACAAAAATCACAACCCTGGCCGTTGCAATTAGTTGCTACAAATGATTTTCTACTACTGTTAAATTTGTTCCTTCCAACCTGCTTGCCAGGCGCGTATGTGGCCGTGGCATGTTCCATAGTTTCCAGGCGTTGGCTTCGTGCCTCTAAAAACGAGGTGAAATCCGCGATCTTCGGTATTTCCCCCATCGATGCATTTTCTTCCCATTTAGATTGAGTAGCTCTGTCCAATTTTTGAAGAAGTGTGTAGGCAAATATAGCTCCAGAAAACTCCTCCAAGGTGCCCATTCCCAGAAGAGCACGCAAATGTGCATTTAGCTTGTCCGATAGTTTCCGTAGTTTTATTGCAGACGCCCCCTCCACCTTCTCAAGCCCAAACATCTCGCTGATGTGTGCCTGAAATACAAGACGCTTGTTACTAAAACGTTTATTTAATAGATCTAGCGCTGCAAGATAGTTTGCGTCAGAAATCTCCAGCGCTCTGATTGTATCTAACGCCGGGCCATGTACACAGGATCGCAGATATTGAAGCTTCTCGATATTTGACAATGCCGAATCGTTATGTATTATTGACGTGAAAACGGAGACGAAATCTGCAAACTCCGTGTAGCCGCCAGCGAAGGTTGGCAATTTTACTTCCGGGACGCGCGATCTGTTGGCCACAACGACGGTTGGCCGATCCGATGAGTCTTCATGGCGGAACGTAGAGCAGGGCGGCTGCTCCGGCCTACGAATCTGCAGTTGGCTGCGAACACGAACTATAATTGCCACAACACAATTGTCGAAAATTTCACGAGTTTGGCTATCGATTTCGTCGTTGTCCAATTCTTCAAGCGCATCGTGCGCAGTATTAAACGAGGTTGCTAATTGGTTTATTAAATTTAGACGCACTTCTAAATCAATGGTACTAAGTTCCCCAATAGCGTCTTGGGAAAGTTCATTGCTAATACTTTGCACTCGCTTAACAAGGGCATTTACTTTGCGTTTGTTAAAAGACACCCTGCTTTGCGTCGGCGTCTCACTTCCCACTTCTTCGTCCGACATAGTTTACCGCCATGTTCTGTTAGCACTCAACACCAAAGTCAAATTCGAACGCGAGTACAGTTGCCGCGGGCGCGAAGAAGGTGGAATGAGATCGAGATGATAAGAACCGTTGCAGTGAGACCGGTGTTCACGAAACTGTATTTGAACCCGTTCACTGTATGCGCGAATGTATGTGTGCGAAAATTCTAAAATGCACGCTCGCACTGATTTAATTTATTTGTTAATGCAATAGCCGAATTGCTATCACGTCGGGGTCACCAAATGTTGCGGCTAGAATGAGCTTTTTCACTAGCACTGTTGGCCAATACGGCGCTCGAGAATCCAATAACCAAACCACTAAATACAAACAAATTGCCCGAGTTAACAATATAAGTATTCGTTGTTTATTGGCGAATGTACAAAGTTTGATGAGTTCAATTCAATGATTACAAAGACGGCAGACCAAATGCTTGCCGTTTGCATGCGAAACGAAAAGGCGAAAGGTAGAAAACGAACTGAGTTAAGATCGGACGCAGCCGAAGACTTGCTGCAGCAGCCGATAACAACAACAAGGGACAGCTGTTATGCGGCGCTCTTCTTCTCAGCTGTGTTGCGCGGTCTAGCTAAGCGCTTAGCTGGACAAATGTAATAAATTTAAAAACAAAATTTTTATGTACACACACTTACATACATACATACTTATTAAATAATAATAAATTAAATTTAAAGCTCTTCGATACCAAAACAAACAAAAAACAAGAAAGGAAGCTAGCTTCGGCAAGCCGAAGCTTATATACCCTTGCAGATCATTCTATTAATTTACATTCGCAAAAATGTTAAATTTCCTATTATTTCACATAAATTTTTCGATCGTTTCTATGGCAGCTAAATGATATAGTAGTTCGATCTTTTTAAAATTAAAATCAAAATTCGGAAATGTTTAAAAATAGTCATATCCCAGAGTAGAAGAGAATGTAATAAAAATCAACAAAGATATAATTTTTTTCCTATTAATTTCCATTTAATTTTTCGACCGTTCCTATGGCAGCTATATGATATAGTGATCCGATTTTTTAAATATTTAATTCGAAATTCAGAAATTACTAAAAAACAAGAGAGAACGCTATAGTCGGGTGCCCCGACAATCAGATACCCGTTACTAAGGTAAAGGGTGTGCGAGGGAGATGGAGATAGAAACTTTGAACACGCATAAAAAAACAAGAGAGAACGCTATAGTCGGGTTGGTGTCCCGACTATCTAATACCCGTCACTCAGCTAAAGGGAGTGCGAACGCTGTACTCGGGTTGGTGTCCCGACTATCTATTGGGGCTAAAGGGAGTGCGAGGGAGATAGATATATAAACAATTTGATTGCGTATAACTTTTTAATGAATGGTCCGATTTGAAAAATGTCTTCTACATTTCGATAGGTATTAATAAACACTATAAAATTGCGTTTATATATTTTTAAAATCTTAAAAGATGTGGCCTCCAGCCACATTTGAAAATCGTTTATGGCGATTGTGGGCGTTAGGGGGGCGTGGCACCTCGATGAAACAAACTTGCGCTGCGTAGGAAGTCCAAGAATATGTGTGTGAAATCTCAACCTTCTAGCTTTTATAGTTTCCGAAATCTCAGCGTTCATACAGACAGACGGACGGACGGACAGACGGACAGACGGACAGACGGACATGGCTAGATCGACTCGGCTAGTGATCCTGATCCTGGGGTCGGAAACGCTTCCTTCTCCCTGTTACATACTTTTGCACGAATACAATATACCCTTTTACTCTACGAGTAACGGGTATAATAAGATTTCGTTAGCTTTCTATAGGCGGTCCAAGGATATAGTCCTATAAAACTCGATCCATGCAAAAGTAAAAGTTTTTCTAAAACAAACATTCACTTTTGATACATAATGAATCCAAAAATAATTTTTTTTTTTTGGAAAAGAATATTTGGGCACTAGAGGGTTAATATGTTATGGGCTTACGAAATTTAGCCATTTATAGCTGTTTTTTCGCTAAACTAGCGAGTTTTTCCAAAAGTGGTAGAACTAATGTTTCTTATATCGAGCTGTTTAATACCATATACAATTTCCAGGACTTAAAACCAACGTTTATTATTATTATTTATTATTTATTATTTATTATTTATTATTTATTATTTATTATTTATTATTTATTATTTATTATTTATTATTTATTATTTATTATTTATTATTTATTATTTATTATTTATTATTTATTATTTATTATTTATTATTTATTATTTATTATTTATTATTTATTATTTATTATTTATTATTTATTATTTATTATTTATTATTTATTATTTATTATTTATTATTTATTATTTATTATTTATTATTTATTATTTATTATTTATTATTTATTATTTATTATTTATTATTTATTATTTATTATTTATTATTTATTATTTATTATTTATTATTTATTATTTATTATTTATTATTTATTATTTATTATTTATTATTTATTATTTATTATTTATTATTTATTATTTATTATTTATTATTTATTATTTATTATTTATTATTTATTATTTATTATTTATTATTTATTATTTATTATTTATTATTTATTATTTATTATTTATTATTTATTATTTATTATTTATTATTTATTATTTATTATTTATTATTTATTATTTATTATTTATTATTTATTATTTATTATTTATTATTTATTATTTATTATTTATTATTTATTATTTATTATTTATTATTTATTATTTATTATTTATTATTTATTATTTATTATTTATTATTTATTATTTATTATTTATTATTTATTATTTATTATTTATTATTTATTATTTATTATTTATTATTTATTATTTATTATTTATTATTTATTATTTATTATTTATTATTTATTATTTATTATTTATTATTTATTATTTATTATTTATTATTTATTATTTATTATTTATTATTTATTATTTATTATTTATTATTTATTATTTATTATTTATTATTTATTATTTATTATTTATTATTTATTATTTATTATTTATTATTTATTATTTATTATTTATTATTTATTATTTATTATTTATTATTTATTATTTATTATTTATTATTTATTATTTATTATTTATTATTTATTATTTATTATTTATTATTTATTATTTATTATTTATTATTTATTATTTATTATTTATTATTTATTATTTATTATTTATTATACTTATACTTATTTATACTTCTCGGAAATCTTTAAAGATGTTGGCGCCAGACACATTTTAAAATCATTAGTGGTCGATTGTTCATCCAGACAGACAGACAGACCGACAGACCGACAGACTTCATTGGACTTCATTGTTGGAAAATACGGTTGTTGGAATAGGTATTGAATCGGAGACATGTCCCTTCTATTATATTTCATAATCTTTGATATTACTTACCTGAAATATTCGAACAATGTACGCCAAAAATGATAATGTCTTAATTTGTGCACCCATGAAATCTACAAAGATTTCTTTCTGAGGCGAGTTTCTGGAAATATAGTGTAGTAAGACGAATTAGAAAAACATGTAACAAAAATGGAAGCTAACGGTATAATACAGGGTGGCCCACGTAAGATTTGCGTTTTAGAATCGCTATAAGAAAATCACATTGATCACAAAGAAATCTCGAAACGAAATGAGGCTTGAATGCAAAATACAAGGTGCGTAGGTCAAAAAGAAAGAAGGGTAGTTTAAAGGTGTTGTTGGGGCGGGTCCGTGCCAAGAATTATCCCAAGGTTGTCTTCCAGCGAACAAAGAAAATGCGGGGGTTGTGCGGAGCTTTGTTTCACTTGTTGACGGTTTCACTTTTTATTCGGGAATAAATCTGTCATGGCGTAAGCTCAGTATACATGGTTTTCAGCCGGTTCGGCAACCAGTGATGCCGAACCAGCTTGTTTGACATGAACAGGTATAAACTTCCAGAAGTAAATTGGAAGATAGTTATACCCGTTACTCGTAGAGTAAAAGGGTATATTGTATTCGTGCAAAAGTATGTAACAGCTAGAAGGAAGCGTTTCCGACCCTATAAAGTATATATATTCTTGATCAGGGTCACTAGCCGAGTCGATATAGCCATGTCCGTCTGTCTGTCTGTCCGTATGAACGCTGAGATCTCGGAAACTACAAAAGCTAGAAGATTGAGATTTCCCACACATATTCTTGGGCTTCCCACGCAGCGCAAGTTTATTTCAAAAAGGTGCCACGCCCCCTCTAACGCCCACAATCGACCACTAACGATTTTAAAATGTGTCTGGCGCCCACACCTTTAAAGATTTCCGAGATGTATAAATGCAATTTTGTTGTGTATATTTATACCCATTCATTAAAAAGCTATTTGCAATCAAAAAAATGTTATATATCAATCTCCCTCGCACTCCCTTTAGCTGAGTTACGATTATTAGAAAGTCGGGACACCAACCCGAGTACAGCGTTCGCACTCCCTTTAGCTGAGTGACGGGTATTAGATAGTCGGGACACAAACCCGACTATAGCGTTCTCTCCTGTTATTGTTCAAGTACTAATTTTTATAGTTACTGAACTATCTTCATTGGTCTATTTTACCAACCAAATTTTGTTGTGTGTACACATAGGCTCATTGTATTTATAATTGGCTCTATAGGCCGGAATAAAAAATGATTTTAATGTTTTTAAAGACTTTCCAGGCACTGATAAACTTATGATGCCGAGCAATGCAGGAAAGTCAATTACACTGTGCAGCATTTTTAATGCTTTTTAAATTTACCCCGATGGATGCTATATTTTTGGATTCGTTACGAATTCCCAAGTTAAACTGCGTTTTCCAAAAAGTTCCCCGATGCAACGATTCTTAGCAAAAGGACCTCAAAGTTCGAAAAATGCTGAAATTGGCCAACTTTCCGGAGCTCTCAGAGTCAAACGGATTCATGGATCGATTCAATATTAAAGTTTGTTAAAAGATACCCTCTTTATCTTTCAAACCCCATTACCACTTAGAATAATTTTAGGGTTTTTTTAAAGGGAGAAAAAAATAAAAGAAAACATAGCCATAAAACGTAAAAAATATACAGCTGCGGTCAAAATAGCAGTAGTGCTCCGCCCTTCACTTTTTTAAAGTTTGTCGTTATAATTTTTCTTATCCAATTACTCCAATAGTACAATAATATTCAATAAAATATTACCAGGGGAAAAAAAATTACAACAACAAACCTTTAAAAACGAACGGCTTGAACTGTACTACTATTTTGATCGCAGCTGTATGTTTTTACGTTTTATGGCTATGTTTTCATTTTTTTTTCCTTAAAAAATCCTAAAATTATTCTAAGTATGGGGTTTGAAAGATAAAGAGTGTATCTTTTAAAAAACTTTAATATCGAATCAAACCATGAATCCGTTTGCCTCTGAGAGCTCCGGAAAGTTGGCCAATTTACTTTTTAAAAACTTTAACATCAAAATAATCCATGAATCCGTTTGCCTGTGATACCTCCGGAAAGTTGGCCAGTTTCAGCATTTTTCGAACTTTGAGGTCCTTGTTCTAAGAATCCTTGCGTCGGAGAACTTTTTGGAAAACGCAGTTTAACTTGGGAATTTGTAACGAATCCAAAAATATAGCATCCGTCGAGGTAAATTTTTGATGCTGCATAGTGTTATTATTGGTACCACTGACCATTCAAAGCGGAAATGTAGGCGCTAGACAGGTTTTAGCGTTAAGGGCGTTCGTGGGCGTTAGAGGGGGCATTTCGATGAAACAAACTTGCGCTGCGTAGGAAGCCCAACTTTCCAACTTTTGTAGTTTCAGAGATATCAGAGTTTATACAGACGGACAGACAGACATGGCTAAAACGACTCGACTAGTGATCCTGATCATGAATATGTATACTTTATAGGGTCGGAAACGAGTCCTTCTACTTATTACATACGAATACAATATACCCTTTTACCCTTTTACCCTTTATGAACTTCTTACAGACAGACAGACGGAGAGACGGACATGGCTATATCGACTCGGCTATTGACCCTGAAAACATGTTCAAATTTTTTGTCGGTTGATTTGGTGGTCACTATTGGGGTCTCTCATCCCAACACAAAACTACAATAAAGCTGCAGCATTTAAAGTGCTCTGGTAATACTATTGTTTTTTTTACCCAAAATCGGCAATAGCAATTCAAATTCTTCAATAAAAAAGAGTTCGTCATCATATCCTACAAAAAGTTCCTCACAATACCCTAAAAGGTACACTTGGAGCAAACAAATTATCACTCTCAAACGACGCAAAAGAAAACACGTCAAGTACCATAAACTGTTGTTAAAGATCTTATTTATACGTGCACATATTTATCTGATTTATTTTCCATTCATCTTCGCTCTGGCACTGATGAAACAAAATTGCGCAGTGTCTAGCTAAGGCGACTGGTTCAACCCCTTTTAATTAGTAGCCATGGTTGGAGGTGTCTGGCGGTAGGCATAAAACGAAAGTGGGTGGTTCCCCTGAAAAACAAACCAGTATGGACGGTGATAAGGAGCAAATCAGGGCTTGGATTTCAGCCCAAAACGTCGGTGGGAAGTACGACTGCTAGCATCGGCGGGCACGGGGAGGAGCAATCCTCTCTGCGTGTCGCCAGTGGTCGAATCCCTGGGATGACGGGAGCAGGTCATCCCAGTGGCAATGTTACTGCCATGACTTCTCAGGCAAAGTTAAACCGCATGGGTGCCGGAGAGCGTGCTACACGAAGCCGAAACAAGCCATACGCGCTTGCCTAGACCAGGTTCCAACTCCCCCCGTCGGGAAGGGCCGAAGCGTACAAGCGAGGGGATGAAGGCTAAGGCGCAATACTAGGCAGCCCTCAAGATCAAGAGCCGGCTTCAGGACAAAGCGAACCTTTCCCAGGAGGAGAAGGAAAAGCTAGCCTAGGCAAAGCAAAGGATTGAGGAAGGAAGGCTGCACTTCGCAAGCAAACCCGCGATGCCGTCGAAGGGCGGATTTGCCAACAAGGTGGATGAGATGCCTGCAAGGACATTCCGGTGAGCAAGCGGAAGCGCGGGCCCAAGGAGACAGGCCCTCCGCCGCCCAAAGTAGCAAAGAAGCCCAACAAGAAGGCTAAGGTCAGTGATGACGTCATCCCACACCTGATCGTGGCACTCATTGACAGGAATGACGAAAATGGGAACATGACGGAGGCGCGCTGGAAGATCGTCCATGCGCGACTGATTGAGTCTCTCTTCTTAGACGGATGGAAGAAGTACCCACAGCCCCCATACCCACATTCGATGGTGCAGGGTGGTTGACCGGTGAGAAAATCCTGAAGTGTAACGACGATCCGACCAGGAAGTGGCTGACGCAAACGGTCTGCCAACTGGAGGCGGTGTGGGAGGGCGCCAAGCTATAGGTTGTGTACAGGGAATTAATCCCATCCATACCAAAGGCGAAAGTGCTCTTCCCCATCGCAATCCAAGGGGATCGGGCGCTGAAGCTGCTTCAACGGCAGAATACAGACGTCCCAACGACGAATTGGAAGATCCTGCACATGGCCAGCCCACTTCCCAACGAGGGGGGGCCAAAGTGTGGCTCTCCAAATTAAGAAGGAGGCGGAGGATCTGCTGTACCGAAGATTCGGGAAGATGGCGTGGGGCATGGGTAGTGTCTACAAAGGCGCACACATCCTGCAGGCAGGCGAGGTGGAGAAGGACCTAGGTCTGGAAGACATCGTGGATGCCGCCCAGGAACTCGCTCTGGACGACTTGGAAGACAATGACCTGACTGTAATAGCCAACCCGTCGAGCCACCCTTGACAATGAGGGTGCTGCAGCTCAATCTTCATAAAAGCAGACTCGCAACGGCGGAGCTCCTGATTGCCCTAGAGCAAGGGCCCGTCGACATAGCCTCGGTTCAAGAGCCATGGATTGCCTCGGGCAATATCGTGGCCGGACTAAGGTCATCAAACTACAATACAAGGCGAGGAGCAGCGCCTCTTAGTAGCCTCCTGCAACATGGCACACGACAGACCGACGCCACCAGACGAGCTGAGCAGCTTGGTGGAGCTAGGCTCGAAGGACTCCTCATTGGTGCTGATGCCAATGCACACCACAGCGTGTGGGGAAGCTCAGACATCAACGACAGAGGTGAGTCACTCTTAGACCTTATCCTATCTACTAATCTATATATAGCAAACGTGGGGTAGGACCATAGGTATATTCAGTTCAGATATGATTTTAAAAGCACTCCAAAGGTAGCTGTCTATAGAAACCTCAGAACACGAACTGGGAAAAGTTTACAAGGACAGTGACCTCGAAACTAGCGACTAGCCCAGGCGTAGTAAAATCCGAGAGAGACATTAAAATTTCCCTAGAGACCCTATCCAAGGAATTACTGGATGCGTATCACGCATCATGCCCGACATCAAGAACAAGAAAGAAGACCAAGCCACCATGGTGGTCCAATGGAGGACCAATGGGATTGTTTTTCTCCCAAAAGCGGGAAAGTGCAGTCACGCAAGCCCCAAGGGCTACAGGCCGATAAGCCTTACCTCTTTCATACTCAAAACACTGGAAAAGCTGCTAGATTTACACATCAGGAATGTTGTAAGGAGACTCATGTCATCCAACCAGCCCGTCTACACAAAAGGGAAATCTGTTGGGAGCGCCCTACACATTAAGGAATATGCGCTTGGGGTATTCGTAGATATATCCTGTACGAAGCCTTAGTGTGGTGGCAAGCCACTGAAAAGACGAGGTACACCGAGCTTATGGAGAGAATTCAGCGGCAGGCATTGGTCTGCATAACGGGGGCTCTGAAGTCAAGCCCAACTAAAGCTCTAGAAACGATCCTCGGAATCGACCCCATAGACATCCACGCACAACTAACTGCAGGAAAGGCAGCACAACGTCTAGTTGCATCAGGTAAGATGACTTCGCAAAGCTTCGTGCACAGTTCAATCGGCCGAACAAACAACAAACGGACCATATGACCCCCAGAACGTGCCCGGAGGTTAAAACAACCTCGTTAATGGGCCCAGATGACTGGAAAACGGGTCGGGACCAGACTCAACACCTCACGTTATACACGGACGGCTCCAAGATGGAAGGAGGAGTAGGAGCGGGCTTATACTGTACGGACCCTGAAATAAGGCTGACTTTTAAGCTACCCAACGACTGCAGCATATTCCAAGCGGAAGTCTTCGCCATAAGGAAAGCTGCTGAAGTGGCTCAAAATATAAACCGTCCACACGATGTGGGTCAACTTGTTCGTGGACAGCCAAGCGGCGATAAGATCCATGCAGTCGTCAACGGTCACACTATGGGGCATTTGACCACCTTGGTTGGCCAAAACCTATTTTTATACCCTTGCAGAGGGTATTAAAATTTCAGTCAGATATTGTAACGCAGTGAAGGAGACGTTTCCGACCACATAAAGTATATATATTCTTGATCAGCACCAATAGCCGAGACCATCTAGCCATGTCCGTCTATCCGTCTGTCCGTTTCTATGCGAACTAGTCTCTCAGTTTTAAAGCTATCGCAATGAAACTTTGCCAAAAGTCTTCTTTCTATTGCAGGTAGTACATATGTCGGAGCGAGCCGGATCGGACTATATCTTAAGGCTCCCATAAGAATAGTAAGATTTTTATACCCTTGCAGAGGGTATTATAATTTCAGTCAGATGTTGTAACGCAGTGAAGGAGACGTTTCCGACCACATAAAGTATATTTATTCTTGATCAGCACCAATAGCCAAGTCCATCTAGCCATGTCCGTCTGTCCGTCTGTCCGCCTGTCCGTCTGTCCGTTTCTATGCGAACTAGTCTCTCAGTTTTAAAGCTATCGCAATGAAACTTTCCCAAAAGTCTTCTTTCTATTGCAGGTAGTACATATGTCGGAGTGAGCCGGGATCGGACCACTATATCTTAAGGCTCCCATACGAATAATTAAACATATATAAGAAAATTCATTGTAACTTTGCAGGAAGTAGGCGTTTTGATTTCTGACAACTTAAAAAGGGTATATAAGCTTCGGCTGGCCGAAGCTAGCTTCCTTTCTTGTTTTATTTTAAATTTTTTGTAGGCGTGGTGATTTTGAACAATTAGAAATCATGACAACCAAAACGTATTCAGTTCAGTTGAGTTCAAAGTGTTCATGTGTTCAGTTCAGTGCTCAGAGTTAAGTTTAAAGCTAATAATAATAATAAATAATAAAAAAGTTTTCGGTTCAGCTTAACGCTAAAACAGATCAACGTGAAAACAGTTTTTTGTTCGGCTCAACAATATCAAAAGTTTTATTTGAAAAATTGTTAAAAATTTCTACAAATTATTCAAAATGCCGCCACTGTATATCGTTAACAATTGGCGTCTTGAAATACTCTAAAGAAAACGGAACAAAGCGTTAAGTTCACTTTTAAAAATAAAAATGTACATTGCTTTCTTTGATTTTTTATTTTAACTGCAAGGGTATATTAACTTCGGCCTGCCGAAGTTAGCTTCCTTTCTTGTTTAAAAATCGTTTAAACAAAAAATGTGGTTTGAGGGTGTGTTAACAGAAGACCATTTAACAATGTTACGTTTACAGAAATCCGATAGAGGACAATTCTCGGGCTGTTGTATTTCGACTTTTTGCTTGCAGTTTTAAAGTGCTTTAAATTTGAGTTTTTAAGCAAATAAGTAAATTTTTTGGATTGAATTTAAAGGTTTATGCTATGGACTAAGTAGTTGTGTGGTTAAACGACAAAAATCAGACGGTTTTTTCTTATAAATGAGTGTTAAAGGGAGTGGTCTAACAAGTACATTTTTGTAAGAAAACTAAATTTCAAATGGAGCAAGAAAGTGAGTCCAGCGGAGTGCCCTTCTAGAACCTATTGGGATTTGTAGATTATTTAATTGTTTTTGAAATGTATATGGTTAGAATAGCCACTTTTTCTGTAATTTGATTTTTTCGACCATAACCTCAAATTTTACCCACTCCTATCGTTTGCACTGGTGGGTAAAGATGTAAGGAATTTTCTGGCTTTAAATTATTATCAAAATAGAGTAGAAATCCTTAGCGTTGCCATAGACTAACTTAAGTGGACTTTAGCGGCTTTAAAACTAAAGTTCCGCTACAACTTGAACAAAAAGTCGTACAAATGTAAAGTAAATTCTTTCCTGTGCCCTTTTTTTGAGAACTTCAATACTTTTCCGATTTGTACGAAACTTTTAATATCGTCTTAAAAACTTAAATAATTGCTATTTCTAAAGTTATGTGCATCTATCTTCAAAAACAGCAAAGTTAATTTGATCGTTTCTATGGCAGTGTTCGGAGCAGAGCGCCAGCGCCTAGTCATGCGCGAATAGGTGTACGACGGCACCTGCAGCGCTCTTTGCTTATCTTTTGTCGCCGTCTCTCTCATTCTACTAAAGCTGTCGCTTATCTATTCAGCGAGTACTTTGTAGGCCTGCATATATATTAAGAGCTTGGAGCCAAGCTTTAACACTCAGTCCGTTTGCCGCTCCGAATAAATGATATACATATAATAGAACCTATTCGTGCGTTTTTATTTATAACTAATATATGGGTGGCATATTCGTTGTTTTCCCCATAAACAGGCAGCTATATGATATAGTTGTCCGTTCCGGACGATTCTCATATATAATATGCGTAGGGATACAAAATGGCGACTGGTAAAGTTTTACGTCAATATCTTTTGAATTGACCGAGATATTAATTTCGGCCATCAAAAGTGATCAAATGCCCCATAGTGGGTCAGTTCCAAAAATGTAATGGCGAGCAGGGAGGCACTAGATACCCATAGCACAACAAAGTCAGTGCGGATCTATTGGGTTCCCACCCACCGCATCGATGGTAACGAGAAAGCTGACGTTCTTGCAAAGGAGGGCGTAGCGCAACGACAAACTCAGCCAGTATGTACTGCGTCTTCCACGGAAGGACTGCAGATTGTTAGTGGGAATCCTTACAGGCCACTGTCTGGCCGCATCACACGCAACCACAATTGGAATACTCAACCGCCGCACCTGCAGGAAATGCGATGAATCGGGGGCTATCGAAACCCTGGAACATCTTATCGGCAATTGCCCGGCTCTCTCACGAGCGAGAAAAAGATACCTCGGTGCCCCAGTACTGGCATCACTAAGAGACGTCTCCAGCAGGGAACCAGGACAACTTCTTGCCTTCGCCAAAAAAACCTAGATCCTTATGGACATAAAAACCTCTTAACTTATCTAAAGGATCATACAACTAAGGGCCATATTGGCCAATGCGTGGCCCCGTGAGGGCCGTCCGGGTTATTCTAACCTAACCCACCTCAGGAACAAATCACGGGACTTCTTATTAACATTGTCGACACAATCAGAGAAGACGACTACATTTACTTGGAATTTTTGTCGTGACGTCATAAGTGAGATTCGACGAGTTCGTCACATTACCCTACTTGTCACTCCCCTTCCTTCATATACTTTTAGCTTCAAATTGAAATTGTAAAAATAACTGAAATTATTATACAAATTACAAATCTCCGCCACGGAACCATTACGACGGGCGTCGTACAAAGTCTATTCACATTTTGTTAGGCACAATGATCTGGCTGGCTGACTTTTAATTATTCTCCCTAGTTGTCCATTTCCATGTTTTCTTCCATCGCAGAAATAAAATGGGGCTCTCACTTAGGTTACACGCAATTGCTTAAAAAAAAAAAAATATCTACAAAAATACTTTTAAAGATACTTTTAAAAATGGTAGAAATTAAATAATTTGAGCCATAGAACTAAAAGCATTGTTCGAAAAATCATATTGATCGAAGCAGCAGTATACGATTTTAAACTCCAAAACAAATTTTTACCTAAATGGCCTCTCCCACCTCCCACACTAGGGTGGGTCGATTTGGAGGTCATCAAATCGTAGGGGGGGAACGTATTCTATAGACAATTCTAAGCAACATTGCCAAAGAAATTATGCCTTAACAAGAGAGAACGCTATAGTCGGGTGCCCCGACAATCAGATACCCGTTACTCAGGTAAAGGGAGTGCGAGGGAGATGGAGATAGAGATAGAAACTTTGAACACGCATAACTTTTTAACGATAGGTATTGATAAACACAATAAAACTGCATTTTTACTTTTCCGAAATATTGAAATTTTTAAAATCGTATATAAGCGATTGTGGGCGTTAGAGGGGGCGTGGCACCCTTTTGAAACAAACTTGCGCTGCGTAGGAACTCCAAGAATCTTCATGCCAAATACCAATCCTCTAGCTTTTATAGTTTCCGAGATCTCAGCGTTCATACAGACAGACGGACGGACAGACGGACAGACGGACATGGCTATATCGACTCGGCTAGTGACCCTGATCAAGAATATATATACTTTATAGGGTCGGAAATGCTTCCTTCTAGCTGTTACATACTTTTGCACGAATACAATATACCCTTTTACTCTACGAGTAACGGGTATAAAAATCACGTCTGATCCTCCGCATTTGCAAGAGAAAAATACTGTTTTTTTTTATGAAAAAATCAGAGTGGCCTTGAATTTGGAACATTTGTATGTATTTTTCGTTTGCAATTGCGGAGAGTCAAACGTGATTTTCAAGGCATAGTTTCTTAGACAATATGGCTCAGAATGGCACAGAGATTGTGTTCCGCCGAAACGATTTATTACTTTATTCGCGTCCATACAAATGTTCCAAATTCAAGGCTACTCTAATTTTTTTCGGCTTGGGCTGTGGTCGTATCCCCTAAAAAATCATTCTTTCCATTTATAAATCTTTGGGAATTAATCAAATTGACAAAAGAAATATTAAATACTAGCAGGGTCGGTGGCCCGCAGCTTCGATTGCGGAAATTAAGATTGAAAACTACTCAAATTTGAATGTAGAAAAAAATTTCTCATTTTTAGCTTATAAGCCGAGAAAAGATTTTATCAGAACTTTTTTCCTTAAAACAGTAAACAACAGTATTATGTCCTATGCAAACTACTTAAGAAAAATACAAAAACTTGCATAAAAACATTATGTATTTTTTATAAGGGGTTATATACCTTTTTTTTTTTTAAAAAACGAAAAATTTTTTTTTGCTGAATCTTAAAGTATATCCTTTAGAGAACATTTTCCCAAATTTTCATAGAGATCCGAATAATAGTTCGATAGGAAAACAGCTTTTTGATGCGCGGTTCGTCACGGCTGCGGACAGCGTCAAGCTGCTTTGAATGCGATTATCTCAAAGCCGTGTTTTTCCAAAAATGCCTTCGCCTTGCACAAGAACTATTTGATCGATCTTCTTCATTTTTTTTAAAATTATTCGTAATGATTGTGCCGAGTTCGTGAACGATTCAGTTTTTATGCGCCAATTTTAATTTCGCAGATAAAAATTTTTTAATAAAATTTTTAGTACTCGAAAAATTAACTTTTTGGAAAAATTGTTACTGTATGCAGAAAAAAGCAAATATTCTGGAAAATAATCGTTCACAAACTGGTAATAATACTATACTAATAAAAATTGTTTGGTTTTTTGATTTCAGTTGACCTGCTGGACCTACATCGTGGTCACCGCAAGCCGCTTTAAAAAAAAAGGGTTCCGAGAGAATTGCCATAACTTTGTAAATAATTCATATTTTTTAAGATCAAAGGCTTGTTGTTTCGATAAAAACATGTACTATCAATAAATAATAAATTCAGTTTCATAAAATAATTGCTACACACCTGAAAAAAATCCAAAGTTCCCTCAATTTTTTCGCTCAAAAAGGTATATAACCCCTTAAATATTCCTAAAATTCATATGGATTGTTTGCATAAGTTATCAGTAGGACAAAACAGAAACAAACAAATTCATTTTTGCGCCGCACAAGCATTAACTAAAAAAATTAATAAGGTAAGAATTGAATGAAATTCAGAATCAATTCTATGTGATCACATTTACATGTTCACCATATCGCTTGTTAAACGTTTTTCAACTTTGGACAGTTTTTAATATTGCTGTCTGGCTCTTACACAGATTAATTTTTGAATTTCAAAAAAATTGGAGAAATTATCCTTCCCCTGGCCATCTATTAAATAATTTTCTTACACAAAATATATGAAGGCGATAACTTTATTTTATCGGTCCTTCAAATTAAAAAATTTTTATTTTGGCCTTGTTACATTGTTGTACCTTTCCAATTTCTTAATTGTCCCTGTAAATTTCTTTAAGAAAGAATACATTTTAAAACTTTTCAAACCAAGTTATGTTTACTTCTTTGTAAAGACCAATTAAATAATTACCCAAGAATGTAGCAGAGGTAATTTGATTCACATCGGTAACGAAAAGCTAAATAAAAACAACATACTCTTTAGTTAACGGGGAGTTTGAAAGGTAGTCCACAGTACGCAACGCTTATAAGGCAAGCCAATATTTATGCAAAGCAGTGTCAAGAAAGGCATCAAGAAAATCAATTCGATACTAATCTCATTTTAAAATTATTATTTTGTATTCAGTATTTCTGTTTTCATTCATGTTTCCCCTTGATTAGAATTATAATAATAAGACAAGAGGAAGGGGAAGCCGTGATTCAAATTGTTTAAACAATGACACGTGCCTCATTTAGAAAGAGCAAGAGAATATATATTGCATTCGTGCAAAAGTATGTGACAGCTAGAAGGAAGCATTTTGACCCTATGAAGTATATATATTCTTGATCAGGATCACAAGGCGAGTCGATCTAGTCATGTCCGTCTGTATGTGTGTCTGTCTATCCGTGTGTTTGTCTGGATGAACGCTGATATCTCGGAAACTATAAAAGCTAGAAGATTGTCATTTTGCATGCAGATTCTAATAGTTCTTACGCAACGCAAGTTTGTTTCAAAAAGGTGCCACGGCCCCTCTAACGCCCACAAGCTGCGGCGCCCATAGCATTGGTGCTATTATAAAAATTGTAACTGATATGTATTTGTACCTATCGATTGAAATAAACTTGCGCTGCGTAGGAAGCCCAAGAATATGTGTGGGAAATCTCAACCTTCTAGCTTTTGTAGTTTCCGAGATCTCAGCGTTCATACGGACAGACAGACAGACGGACTGACGGACATGGCTATATCGACTCGGCTAGTGACCCTGATCAAGAATATATATACTTTATAGGGTCGGAAACGCTTCCTTCTAGCTGTTACATACTTTTGAACGAATACAATATACCCTTTTTCTCTACGAGTAACGGGTATAATTAAGCCCGCAATCTTCTAGAAAAACCAACGCACCAAAAGTATTAAAATCAAATACTATCACTGTGCCGAACAATCCGCAGACCAATATTAGATTTTCCATTCTTAGTGACACAAACGAAGATAATACTATCACTCAAACAACCACGGCCAAGAAACCAAGGCCACCACCCTTTTATGCTCGTCACGGAAATAAAATAACTGACCAAATTGGAGCTAAAGAGGTAACATAAATGAAATAAAAATTCAGGTAAACGACGAACAAGATTATCGATCAGTGGCCAAATACCTAAATGAGGGAAAAGCAAAATTACTATACCTACCAACTCAAAAGAAGCAAAGGGCTACATTAGTTATCAAAGGAATTGAATCAACAGTTCCAACCATTGAAATAATAGCTGGCCTTAAAGAAAATGGTTTTATTGCCAAAACGGCTATAAACATAATAAACAGAAACAAAATTCCCCAACCAATGTTCAGGATAGAACTGACGCCTGTCCACTAAATAAGGAGAACCAAAAGGTGTAGCAACTGTGGGGAAAACCACACGGCCAACTACAGAGGTTGCCATAATTATAAGGAAAAGAAAAACAGCCTAATCCAAAAAATAGCTGCAGCTAGAAACCCAGCCACCCGCCAAAATCTTCCATACATACCATCAACAACGACTCCGGGAGTCTCTTTTGCTTCGGTCTTACGCTTCAGTTCCATACCGTTCAGAACCATACTTCGGAAAGTATCTGCGTAAACACATCCCAATTACCTAGTGGTATAGAATTAATGCTGGCAACAATAACAAAAACAATGGGAGCAATACAGCAAACGCTGCAGGAGCTTGTGCGCTCTCAAAATCTCCTCCTGGAGCTTCTATTTAAACAAAAATCTGCTTAGATGATTACTCTTAAAATATCTTTCTGGATTGCGAATGGCATTTCGCAGCACAAATACGAGCTTATGCAGTTCCTTGATCAATATGACATTGACGCCATGCTCATATCAGAGACTCATTTAACAAATAAAAACTATTTTCATCTTACTGGCTATACATTTTATTCGATAAATCATCCTGATGGGTAGGCTCATGGAGGTACTGGAATTCTGATAAAGAATCGCATTAGGCATTACGAGATGCCATCATTCGCTACGACTTATATCCAAGCAACAGCAGTACACCTCGAAACTCAAAGCGGCTACCTAAACCTAGCCCCTATATACTGCCCACCGCGCTTCTCTATTACCGAAGAAGAATTCGTAAACTTCTTTGATGTATTAGGTGACCGCTTTGTAGAAGCTGGTGACTACAATGCAAAGCACACCCACTGGGGATCTTGACTCATCAACCCCAAAAGAAATAATAACTCCACGAAACAAACTTGACTTTATTTTTCCGGGTAAGCCTACATATTGGCCAACGGATCCAAATAAGAAACCGGACCTGATTGATTTTGCTATCACAAGAAGAGTGCCGCAGGCTCATATTCGGGTGGAACACTTATTAGATCTATCATCAGATCATTCGCTCATCTTGCTTCACCTCTACGACAGGTTACAGAACGCCCACATTCTTTAACTACTGGTAAAACAGACTGGCTCAAATACAGAAAGTATGTAAGTACCCATATTAATGACTGCCCAAACATTTCCTGTGAAGAAGACCTCGACAATTCAGTTGAAGCGTTAGTGAATGTTATTACACTGGCTGCACAACATTCCACGCAACCTATAACATCTAATAAACCATTTAACAACAGACGTGCTTCTAGGCACATCGAAGAACTGCTATACAATAAGAGAAGGCTTCGTCGAGAGTGGCAAGCCCATAGATCCCCAGCCTCCAAGGAGCGCCTAAAAATAGCCAACTGCATACTCCGCAAAGCATTAGAAGCTGAGAAAAATAGAGATGAACTATCCTTTATGAAGCAACTCTCACCAAATAGCACTGTGGAAAGCTAAGTCAGGCATATGTCCACCAATAGAAAATGAATCACCCCTACATACGCAAACAGGAACTTGGGCCCGCAGCAACGAAGAGAGGGCGAATACATTTGCCCTCCATTTAGAAAATGTCTTCAAACCACTTCCAAACCCGCAAATTATATTCCATCCAGAAGAAGTTACAAGAATCATACAGTCCCAAGGCAAAAAGAAAGCGCCGGGTCACAATCTCGTCACCCCAAAAATGATTGAAGAACTGCCAAACTGTGCAATACATATTCTAACCATAATATTTAACAGCATGATGAATTCTGGATATTATCCTCAACAATGGAGGAAGTCTGTCATCATAATGATCCATAAAGCCGGAAAGGACAAGTCCCAGCCATCGTCATATAGGCCAATCAGCCTTCTGCCGTGCCTATCAAAGATATTTGAAAAGTTGCTCCTCAGTCGCATCAAGCAATACCTACAAGCCCACAATGCAAAACCAATGCACCAATTCGGATTTCGTGAAAAACACGGAACTATTGAACCAGTGAACCGGATAACCTCCGAAATACGAAATGCATTTGAAAGACGAGAATATTGCTCCGCTGTCTTTCTGAATGTCGCACAGGCCTTCGACCGCGTGTGGCTGGACGGCTTATTACATAAAATCAAATTTATACTTCCACATAGCACCCATAAAATTTTGGAGTCCTACCTACAGAAAAGAAGCTTTGCAGTGCGATGCAAAGACTTCCTCTCTGATTATCATCCAATAAAAGCTGGAGTACCTCAAGGAAGTGTGCTTGGGCCGACATTGTATATTATTTATACAGCAGATCTACCGACAACCACTCTTACAACAACCTCAACTTTTGCTGATGATACTGCCATCCTAAGTCGGTCTAAATGTCCTCTTAGAGCAACGCAACACCTAGTAGATCACCTCGTGCTTCTAGAACAATGGCTAGCAGACTGGCGCATAAACGTTAACGAACAAAAATGTAAACATGTTACTTAAACCCTAAACAGGCAAACCTGCCCTCCACTATCCCTGAACAACATTATTATGCCACAAACAACTGAAGTAACATATCTAGGAGTCCACCTGGATAGACGACTCACTTGGCGTAAACATATCGAAGCTAAGAGAAATCATTTAAAATTTAAGGCCAGCAATCTACATTGGCTAATTAACGCCCGCTCGCCACTAAAATTAGAGTACAAAATACTTTTGTATAATGCAGTCCTAAAACCAATTTTGACATATGGCTCCGAGCTATGGGGAAACGCCTGTGCCAGCAACTTAGAAATAATCCAGAGAGCTCAATCAAAGATATTGAGAACTATAACAGGAGCACCGTGGTATATACGAAATGAAAATATTCACAAAGATCTAAACGTAGGCTTAGTTAAAGACGAACTCGACAAAGCGAAAGCAAAGTACAATCTCAAGCTCCAGGCCCATCCTAATGACCTTGCGCGGTCTCTAACCTGGACCCTTAGCTGTACACGACTCCGGCGAAGAGAACTCCCCACCCAGCAACATTAGTTAGAGCCGTTATTCTAAACAATTAATTTGTAATTAATTAAAATATATAAGCTAGATTAAGATTTGCAAACTTGTCGTTAGTATCTAAGAGAAAAGATTCAATAAATAAAATACCGCATAAAAAAAAAAAAAAAAAAAAACTTGGAATGCCCTGACTGTTCCTAGCGCGTCTCCAGCCAGTCATCTTTGTCAACAAAGGCTTCGGAAAGGATTACACATTTTTTTAAGTGTGGAAAGTTTTCCGCTGAATAATGGAAGAGTGACGCTCGGCAAACGGCATTGGGGTGTGAGCGTTGCAGGCGGAGCGGAATTGCCAACGCTCTTACGCTTTGTTTCACCAATTAGGGAAACTAGCAAGGATTTTGCTATTATTGCAGTCTCTTCTAACTTTTCGCGGGACATATCATCTCCATATTTCGCTTCGATTTTATTTTGTATATATAAATATGGGCGGTTCTTTACAAACCGAACACCTTTTTTTGGTCACATTTTTGATTTGCCTGAAACTTTTTTTACGTGTACTAATCGGAAAATAAGTAAACACGTGTACCAGGATTTGACCGAATTTTATTTAGTTAGCCAAAAAACGTCAATTTTTAAAAAGTACGCTCTCATTGAAAATCTGTATCTCCGGTTGCAGTAATCCGATTGACTTCGTGTCTTTTGCATTAATTCCCCTAAAACCTTTTTTTAAACAAAATTTGTTAAAAGAATGAGTTTATAATTTCTTAAAAATAAAAACAAATTAAGATTAAACAATTTTTTTTTACATTTTCCCCACCTAAAAAAAACGGTTTCCTTACATAAATAATTGTAATTTTTTATTAGATTAAAAAATGACTTTTGACTTTTTGTTACAGAAATTGCCAAAACACTTAAAACTTAACTTTTAATCATTAAAAATTGTTAAAGGACTAGTAAACGATGAGAAAACATGAATTCCATAAGGATCCGATAAGAGTGAGAGAGTAGACCTACTTGCTGCGACGTTTTTTCATAGAAAAAAGCCGAGGCCTTGTTAAAAAATTCGATATTTTAAAATCTAAAAATTGATCCACCTTTTTAACAAAAACTGATTATAATTAACAAAATGGCGCAAAAGGTAATTTTTTGCTAAACTCAAATTGGTGTTCACTACGACGAGAAATGGGAGAATTTTATTTTCA